>CM044104.1:19404448-19509073 GCA_024174645.1 Lemna minuta
GGGGTATCGCTGAAATATCGACGAGATATCGTCGAGAATCTTTTGGAATTCTCGGTTATCGACGAGGAATTTAGTAACGTCGTTTCACGTTACATGGGTGACAGGGTGGCTTGACTTTTCGTTGTTTGAAGTTCTAGCCTTCCTGATAGAAGACTCTTCGTAACCTTCGTGTAGCTTTGGTGACTTCGTCCTTCCTTCGGAATCTAGAATGAACCGATCCCGATGAATCCAATCCGCTTGCCATCCTATATTTCTTTCTTATTGGACCATGGGATACTCTCTTGTCCTGCTAATCCTCCGGAACAAAGAAAGATAATCCTTGTCCCAAGCTTTTCCTTGGGAGAAGAAGAAAAGGCAGCTTTAGCTAGTTCCGAAGCTGTCTATAAAGAAGGGTAGATCCTGCCTTTCCTTCTGGAAAGCCTATGCTGAGCCCATACATAAGCGTGCATGGGAATAATACTCCAGAAAATCCTTCGCCGACTCTGGCATCCGGGTGCTGTAGATGCAGGTTCTACCTATTTAAGCATGGTAGATTGAATCTCCAGAATAGCGAATATAAACCGGGGGACTTCCTCTACGCTTATAGCGCCTCATATTGATGATTCCGCCTTTGACGGTTATATTAGTCGTGGGGTTGGTTACTTGATCGGTGGAGAGAAATCAGATCAGGCCTTCATATTTTTCACGACCGTGGAGCTGTTGCTTCATATTGAATTTTCACCAAATAAGCTTCCTTCATACTGGACTTTCGTCATAGACGCTTGATCGGGTGATTGAACTCAGTCAATGACTTCCTAGCTTTCATAAGGGCTTTGTGAAGTCTTCATTGTTTTCATGATGACGGATGACAACTCTTCATCTTCATCTCTAACCATGAGATTCTTGCTTAAGTAGGATATAGTGGGGAGAATGATCTTCTTGATTGTCTTCTTTATTGACAGCTCTCTTCATGCTGATTATCAACATATAAATGCTTGATCAGCATTGACTTCGGGATCTTCTTGCATGGGTGCTTGACTTGAAGTAGAATCTGATGGCAATGCTTTCATAAGTAATTAAGATATAGATCTCTCTTATGCTTCTAACTAAGGGTGGTTTTTAAGAAAAAAAGAGTTTTAAAATAAAAATGCTTCCTACTGATTTTGAGATCATTGATTTATACAAGGTACCTATGATATAGTGGATGTGGTTTGAAAATTAAGGAACCTATACCAAGGTAAGGGTGGTTGACTTGGTCCATTCAAGGAATTCTAAGTATCTAAGGATAAGGGTTTACTTTCTTTTGACCAAGTCAATCTTTGGATCAGTATATAATTGGAGGAGGAGGGAAGATAATTCCCTTTTAAATCTACACTCTCTTTCAATGTTTTAGAGAGGTCTTCTTCATTCACTTAGTGGATGGTGAGTTTCTCAAACTCATGAGTAAGGAGGAGTATAGTGTCTTGTTGCTGTTGAGGATGAGATCTCTTCCTTAAGTTATATCTAGGTTCACTTGAAACCCTTGTGTTCATGTTTTGAAATAATTCTCCATCAGTGATCTAACCCAAACAACAATACTCAATTTTCTTTGCCTAATTCCAATTACAAATGCAAAGGATAGTCACCAGATCATGATCCAAAAGATGATATATTTTGTAATTATTTCAAGAAGAAGTGACATAAAAAAGACACCTATTGGAAGTTAGCCTTCAAGAACCAACATCAACAAAAAAAATTAAGGACAAAAATCCAAAAATGGTATACATGACAAAGACCACAAAAAGGGGGAGATAATCAACTTGCATATCATGAGGCAACCTTGCTGACCTTCATAGATGATATCAAAATTTAATGAGGCAACCTTGCAGAAAAATTTTGCGGGATCAGTCATTGATAGCAGATCAACTACTGGCTATTATGCATTCATGGAAGGGAGTTTAGTTACATGGAGAAGTAAAAAACAAAAAGTGGTGTCTCTCTCTAGTGCAGAGGTAGAGTATATGAGTGTTGGTACATGGAGTTATGGAAGCTACATGGTTCCAAGGCATATTGGAAGAACTTAAATGTTACTCTGAAGACAATATCAAATTTTACCATGTTAATAAATCAGCTATTGCAATTGCGCAAAATCCAGTTTAGCATGACAAAGCTAAGCATATGTTCATCAGTTGTAACTTTGTCAAAGAAAAAAATCAAGGCTGAAATTATTGAGGTTGTCTCTGTTGGGTGTACGACACAAATTGCAGGCATTTTCACCTAGGGGTTAGCAAGACCACAATTTAAATGGCACATAAAGAAGTTGAACATGATGAATATTCATGCTCAACTTGCAGGGGAGTGTTGAATATGTTGGTATGTGGAGCCTATTGTACTTCTTGGGCCATTGGTTATAAGCCAATGTGACTTTCTATATAGCTCCTAATATAATTAAGTGGGCCATTGGCATTAAACGTCTAAGTTGAATTTTTGTAAGTGGGTGGTGCATACACACACATTGTATTTAACCTATCACTTGAATAGAAAAAGTGTGCCTTTTGGTTTTTTCTTAAAACCTAGCCGCCACCTCTACTTCAGAGGAGAGAAACTATCCTATTGGATTTTATCACTATCTTATGGTGTAATCTTAGCCGACCTTCGACTCCGACCTTCCCCGATCGGGGAGGAGTTGAGGTGGAGTTCCGTGCGAGGTGCCTATCTTTTCTTTGAATCCAGTACTCCTCCCGAGGGGGATTAAGGTAGGAAACGTAAAGATTGAAAGGAAATAGGTGAAGGGACTGAATAGCTTTATTCAACTTTTTCCAATTAAATCTTTATTTACCCCCATAAAGGTTAATGCTACCTCTTGATCACTCAGTCCAAGATGCAATGATCTTCTACCTCTTTCTAGTCTTGAGAAATCCCATACTTATGGTCTTAATTCACCAGAAAAAGGAAAGCTTAGCCTTGATCACCTCAGCATTGATTCAACAGATGTATCTCCTCCCCTCCAAGACATCACATCACCATATAGTTCGACATGCTTGTTCTTGGTGTATTCCCTAATGAAGATATCACTCATCTCACTTGAAGATCCTTTGTTTCTCATGAGCCCTTAAAAGAAATTCTTTCCATGTACAAGGGCCTTCTGATATAAGTAAACTTTATGTAGAATTTATGCAACATAAAAAGAGTCCAACTCAAAAAGAAATATTTTCAATCAAGAAAAGTCCTAGCATCTTAAGAAGAAACCTTTATTCTCACAGTATATATGAGTTTAGTCTTTGCCTTCTCATTATAGGCCTTTGGCTCTATGAATGACATCTCTTGTTCTAATGTGACATAAGAGTTCCTAATCTCATATTCTAGGCCTTTGGCATAGAGTCCTTCAAACATCATGATGAGGGTTTGAAACTTACAAAGAGTTCACAACTCAACTTGTCTATTAGGTTAATTGACCATTGATTGATTAATTTATATGTTGATATAGTTAATTAATAAGGTTAACTAATAAGTGTTATTGGGTTGATGGATTTGTCAACTATTGAGATATATAGAGCTAGAGTGTTGTACACATAAGGTCAGTGAACATTGGTGAACATGAACATAATTATGAAAACTTTTATGAAAATTTCACAAAATGAAAGTTGATAAATAAGGTAAAAATTACCATACCTTAGGGTGTCTGTGCGAGAATTTTTGGAAACTGCCCTTTCCTATCTATACTTAGTTTCATGAAACTAAGTATACGTAAATGTTCCAAACTACTCATAAAATGTTAAAGCTACCTCATTAGGTCAAGATCTTGGTTTTATATTGAATTTACACCTTGAATCATCTCTTGAATTTATACTTTGCTTGTCCCATTCCCTTGTCTATAAAAAAGAGTTTCTCTCACAAGAGGTCCACTACTTCATACCTTGAGTTATCAAGTTTTATATTTAACTATTGATATCTGATGGAAGAAGACCGCGAGGTCGTCAATTGCACACTGTCAAGAGTCAAAAATAATTCCAAACTTACCAAATTGATGAAAATATCTCGAATTGAGGGGTCTAATGGTAAATAAGGGTCGAATCCACAGGGAATTAGGGACATTTCTAATGATCTCTTCGAATTTGATCAAATAGAACGATGAATCAATGGTATAAATTGATGAAAATGGTATATTATGAAAGAGAACTTCAAGACGATTCCACAGAATCAAAAATCATCGAATTTGACTTTGATTTCCCGGAGAAATTGAAGATCGAAGTGGGATGAAATTTATGAAAATTGAAATCATGAAATTAACAAAAATTGAAACAAATTCACTTCAAATTCCAAATCTAAACTGAAATTAAATGGTAATAGACGAAAGATTAGTGAAAACTACTTCCATTAACCCAAGATTGCGATTGGATTAACCCAATTAATCGCCGGATCAAGGCTTTTCATTTAAAATCCGAAAAGTCACGATCGTGGAGTTCAAGCGTCAATTTCTTCCTCGTCTTTCATCCAAATCTTGATCTTAAGCACTCCGTGGACGCGGAATTGAGTCTAGAAGAGGATAGGATCAAGAGATTCAAGAGATTTGGTGTCTAAATAGATCAATTTGATTGATTTGTTCTCGAATGCTTTACAAATTAGAAGAACATCTCAATTTATAGGGTATTTGGGCCTAACCGTCTGATCGATTTAATCAACGGTTCTGATGAAACGGATCATCACAAACCGTTACGATTAAGTTGCGTCCGTTGGATGGCCGATGGATGCGTGAGATGACGCCACATGTCGCGCATTGTAAAACGCCTTGAAACCATCACCGTTGGATCGCGATCCGACGTCTCCGATGCATTTCGATGCGTTTTAATCTTGACCGTTATAACTCTCGCAATCAACGGTCGAGATTAGACGTGATCCGGTGTTCCCGATTACGCCACGTGTCCATCAATCTTAAGTGAAGATTGACGGTTGATATCGCGCGCGATTGGACGTTCCACAAGCCACCACGTGGCCTCCTTATAGCGATAATCAATCGCGATCGATCGGACGGTTCTGATCACGCCACGTCACTTGTCTTTTTTAAAATATTATGAAAAATCGATATTAAATTATAAAAATCAATTTTTGATTCCGTAAAATCCTTAGAAATTCCAGAAAAATCCCGAAAAATTAGAAAATTCATAACTCTCAAAATATAACTCCAAATTAATGAAAATTTCTTTCATTTGATCAGAAACTTAAGTATCTATCATTCTAAAAAGTCAAAAGTAATAAATAACAAGAGTTTTAATTTAGTTTTTTAAAAATACATTTACTTCTTTAAGATTTTAACTTTAGAAAATTAAGTAAATATTTATAAAGATGATTACTCTCATTATTTAACTTTAAAAACCATTTATAATCTCAAGTAAAGAAAGGTTATAAAATTATTTATCTTTAACTCATCATAATTAACCCTAATTTAAAGTATTTTGAGATTATATTGAGTTTTTCATAGAGTGATAGATAAATACTCATAAATATGATAACATGCATAGGAATCAGATCATTTATGCCTTAATATGCATCAATAATCATGTATTATCATGTCTAATTAGCATGTTATCAATATCCCACCTCAATATCAAATGATGAGAATGTGATGACACAATGAATTTTATTAAGAATGTGTTGACCATCACAATTAAAAAGTTATAAAAGAAATAATTATTTGAGCGTCATAATTTTCACATAATTCCAAAAAATATAATTCTTCATCCATGGTAAAACTTACCTTGAAAATGGGTGATGAAAATGATGAATAGTTCCATCATCAATCACATATCATTTCTTTTAATCAATCTATTGTTAACGATTGTAAGGGTTCCTATAAGACTAAACATTGATGGGATTAATATCAACACCAATGTCTCTTTCAAATTTTTTACCTTAAAAAGGACACTAAGATGTGGAAATAAATCTAGAAGTACTTTAAGGTTTCTTCTGATTTATAAGAAACTTAAATGATTATTCATCATCAAATAAGATATTAATTTATTTTGTAACTAATGTTAGAATATTTTTCTTAGATTTATTTATGCCTGAAATTTTATAACAAGGATTTTCACCTTTAAAAATTTATCAAGTTTGCAAAGGTGAAAGCAGAAAACTTGTCAACTTAAAGAACCACATTCTTAGTCACTAGAAAATGGCATTTATTCTATGTACCTAAATGTTTTGAAATATGTCATGAGGTTAGGAGCATTCTTATTAGATAATTTGAATTTCAGAAAATCTTAGCAAATGAGTTCGAAATTCAAAAAATTTAAGAGGAAGTTTACATGATGGGACATTGGTGAGCTTGAAATGTGAATTGTAGGAAATATGTGGTCACTCTTGATCAGTAAAAAAAGCTCTTAGATCATTGGTGAAAGATATTCGCGTGATCGTTATAAATACAGAAATTGGTGTCAAAATAAATGCCAAAATCACTAGTTTTAAGGTTTAATCATGAATTGATTAGTATAATGATGAATAAGGGTCGAACCCACACATAATTAGGGGAATTTTTTAGATGTTCTTGAAATTTTATAAAATTGATTGACAAGTTGAGTTGAGAAGTTAGGGATTTCAATATTTTGGAAAGAAGACCCAAAGATGAATGCAAGAATAAAAAATCATTCGATTTGGATCAGTATTCGTGAAGAAATTAAGGAGCAAAATCAAGGTAGAAAAAACGATCGCGAAGAGAGAAAACACTGAAAACTTCATAAAATTTGACTGATCTACTTTTCAAAATTAAAACATAATGTTACAGGAAGAAAGATTTGGAGGAAAACACATAATCTAATATGAAATCAGGCTTGAAATGATCTAATTCATTGCTAGATCAAGGCTTTTCATTTCACATTTCAAAAAATAAAAATCCAGAGTTCAAACGGTAAATTCTTCCTATTCTCTAAACAAAATCATAATTTCAAACCCTCCTCAGATGCAGAAATGAGTCTAGAAGAGGAAGAATACAAGAGATTCAAGGATTAAGATGTCCAAATGGATTGATTAATCAAAACACCCAAAAATACATTTTCTCTCAAAGAGAGGGAGTACAGGTAGAGTTGAAATTGGGTGTAACTATTCCATTGTCTCTTCATCTTTGATCAACGGTCATGATTAAAACACGGGAGGCAAATTGGTATCCTTAAATTGTAGCCATCACATCTCTATCAGAGCATCCACATTTCGCCGCATAATCAGGTGTACACGAATCACCGTGAAACGCTTACCATTTGATCTTCAACTGACACTCACATTGCTACCACACATCACTTGGAGGAGTCTATAGGGTGCTTTAAATTTGAGCCGTTATAACTCTTTTGATGGGAGACAGATTCGTTATTTTTATAAAATGAATTGTTGCCGCTCGTGATTAATTGAAGATTGACGCCTCTAATCATGCCACATCACTTCTAATCGTGCCATGTCACTTGCATTAAAAATAGAAATATAGTTTGACACAAGAAAAATGATGAAAAATATCACGTATAAATGTACAAGTGATCTTATCAGTTAACATATACCCTTAACAGAGTGCATAACCACTAATCGTACGCACCAATGATGTGCGCACTATGCGACATGTGGTGTGTGCATACATCACCATGTGTCGACACATAAGCGCGTTTTCATGTCAGCACGTACAAAAAATAAAAAATAAATATTTTTGAACCTAAAAAAATTCAAAATAAATCCAAAAAATTCATGTGAGACTATTTTTCTTTCTTTTGATGTGCAAGTGATGTAGCGTGACAAGAAGTATTCGTTCACAAATTTAGCCAAAGCCATCGATCTTCACTTATGTCAGTGGGGGGGGGGGAGGGTACGCGGTGATAACATGCAATTTACAATGCAGTTGTATGATTATTAATGAAAATTAAGGCATAAAAATTCCATTCTTATGCATGTTATCATACTTTGAGTGCATATTTATCATTTCATGCAATTTTATGTTATAATCTCAAAATGCATTAGTTTTGGGATCATTATGCATTTTTAAGGAATATATTTTAGAGTAGATTATTCCCATCTATATTTGAGATTATAATTGGGTTTTAATGTTATATAATAAGAGAAAAATGATTTTTATTAACTTATTTATTTTTCTAAGAGAAATAAGTATAATTTTTAAATGAAAATTTATTCTCTTTTTATTTATTAAATTTGACTTTTTAAAGTGATATATTATTTAATTTTTGATAAAAAAGGGATTAACTTAGAGTTGTATTTTAAAAGGTATGAATTTTCTAAAAATTTGTGTCGTCAAATGGTGTCGTTGCCGGGGAATTAAGGCCTATTTTTGATAAATTTAAGCGATTTTACTCCGTCAACTCGGATTTTTCCATTGATTTTTTGAAATTATTTCACATTGATCTTATATTCATGATCTAAAGTAGAAATCCTTCTTCAAGATCTTCAATTCAATTAGATTAAGTGATTTTTCTGTTTTTTATAAATTAGAGACAATCACGTCTTCACGATCGAATTGAGAAGGTGTATCTCTCATGGATCCCGACACTCAGGTACGATCGTCTGTCATTATTTAATAATTTATAATTATCTTTTATATATTGATATACGTATACGATCCACCTTTCCATCAGATGACAGACCATCTGGAGAAGGAGGAATAACGCTTTACACATATATATTTTTGAACACTCTTCGCAATCACTAGCAAAGCGAATCCATGCAGTCATTGAATACAAGGATATAATCATCAAAATAATTACCACATTCACCAATTTAAATATTAAATCATGAATTAAATAGCATTGTGGTGAATAAGGGTCGAATCCGTGGAGAAGTAAGGGATTTTTGGGGTATCTTTTGAAATTCGATCAAATCAGACAATGAATTGAGGTGAAAAATTAGGGATTTTGATAGATTTGGAAAGAGAACTTAAAGATGAATCTACTTAATTAGAAAACACTCGATTTGGATGAAGATTCATGGAGAAATAAAAGAGCGAATTAGGCAAAAATTTCCCAACGCGAATTTGAAGAAATGCAAAATAAAGTCATAAATTAATCTAATCTTTATTTTTAAATTATAATTTGATGATACATGATGAAAGATTAAGAGGAAAACACATAATATAACCTGAGATAGGGATCAAAATGATCCAACTGATTGCCGGATCAAAGGCTTTTCATTCCATGATTTCAAAGACGATCGTCAGTGTTCAAGACGTGAATTCTCCCTATTCTTTTGACGAAATGTCACTTCCAACCACTCCGTTGATGTGGAAATGAGTCTTGAAGCGATTGGAAGCAAGAGATGCACCACGTACGCCTGGCTTAAGTGATGATCGATGATCACAATTTAATCGTGCGATGGAACACTTCACGCGCTGTGACGTCACTTGCACACATAAAAACATACATATAGTCCTAAAGGATAAAAATTTAATTGAATGTGCACAAATATACGTAATATGCGAATAAGGAGTTAGCAAAAATCCATAACATGGTGCTTTCTTCTTATTCACATGCATACAAACGCACATAGGTGAACACACATGCACACACGTGCGCACACGCGCACTCACGCAAGCGCACATCTACGTGCGTGACACATGTGGCGGTCTGATATGTCACCATGTGGCTCCCTTTTTTTTCATATGTGCCACGTCAGCACACAATAAAATTTTTTTGGGTTCATTTAATTTAAAATAAATCGAACTAAATTGATAAAAAATTCAGAAAAAAGTCCAGAAAAATATCTAAAAATTAGAAAATTCATAATTTTTAAAATATAACTATACTTTAATCCAAATTTGTTTCATTGGATCAGAAATTAAATTATCTATCATTCTAAAAAGTGTAATTATTTAGATAACAAGAGAAGAAATTATTATTTGAAAAATATACTCATTTCTCTTAATCATTCCAACTTAGAAAAATAAATGAGTACATAAAAAGATTGTCAAATCCAAGATTTACACCTGAAACACACAACTCCATACCTTCACTCGGTTGTCGTTACATGAAGTTCCACTTGCGCCCTTCTTCGAAGATGACATCTCGCTCAAAATGAACCTTGTGCGTGGTAGGATTAAAACACCGATAACCCTTGGTACCTCTCTCATACCCCACAAACACCATCTCCTTACTCCTATCTTCAAGTTTCCCCAAAGCTCCAGGAGTCTTCACATGCACAATTGAGCCGAAGATCCTAAGATGACTCAGTTTAGGCTTCTTCCCGCTCCACATCTCATAGGTCGTCTTCCCTTGCAAGCTCTTCGTTGAGGACCTATTCAACACATACACACAAGTATTTATAGCCTCACCCCATAATTCAAGAGGTAAACTCTTGTCTTTGAGCATGCTTCTTATAAGACCCACAACGTTCCTTTTCTTCCTCTCAACTACTCCATTTTGTAGGGGCGTATATGGAGTAGTGAGCTGCCTTCGAATGCCTTTCTCTTCACACCACTTTGAGAATTCTTCAGAAGTGAATTCTCCACCATGATCAGTTCTCAAGCACTTGATCAATGCTCCATTGGATTCACTCTCCGCTAGAGTCTTGAATTTTTGAAAGGCTCCAAACGCTTCCGACTTGTTCTTCAAAATCGCCACCCACATCAATCTAGAAAAATCATCAACAATTAGCAAAAAATACTTCCCTCCACTAATTGTTGATGGTGTGATTGGTCCACAAATGTCGGCATAGACCAATTCCAGGGGCTTTGAAGCTCTAAATTCAGTTGCTTTGGGAAATGGGGCTCTCGCATGCTTCCCGGCCACACAACAACTGCACTTGTGCTCAAATTTTGAAGAACTAGGTAATCCAATAGCATGATTACCTTTCACCATACCATGGAGAGTGTGGGCACTTTGATGACACATCCTTCTATGCCACAGCCATGCCTATTCATCATTTTTCTCCACAAGAAGACAATGCTCGACAATGTTGAGCTTCAAAAGGTACATATTCCCCCTCGTCTTGGGAGTCTTGGTCAGCATCCTTCCTTGGCCATCATAAAGGGTGAGAAAACCATCTCTCAAACGTATGTCACAACCTTGTGAATCAAGTTTTCCCAAACTTAAGATGTTAGTCTTCAATTTAGGTATATAAAGAACATTCTCAAATATCATATCATTCGTTCACCATTTGTACACTCCACATGTACTTCACCTTTGCCTTCATACCTAATTGAAGAACCATCACCGAATCTCACCAGTCCTTGGTGAGACTCATCAAGGGACTGATAGAAGGTCTTCATACCAGTCATATGGCTGCTAGCTCCCGTATCTAGATACCACATATCATCTATTGGAGAGCTATTCATACCTTGAAGTAACACGTCCGCATGTTCATCGGCTAGCACCATTAGCAACGATGATTCTTCCTCTTCATCTTCTTGGGCTATATGCATCTTTTCTTTTCCCTTTGACTTCTCCTTCTTAGGAAGTTCACACTCATCTGCAAAATGCCTTCTTAGGACTTCTCCTTCTTAGGAAGCTTTTGACAATTGTAGCATTTTACCTTGGATTTGTCAAATTGCTTCTTTTTCTTCTCTCCATTGGCATCATCACCACGATCTTTGCCTTTTCCTTTCTTTCCTCTTCCCCTTCCGCTTGAAGATGACACCTTTTGATCCTTCTTAGACATATTAAATGCCCTAGATAAGAGTGCTTGCTCCTCATCTCTTGAGTTCCTCTCTTGGAGTCTCAACTCATGAACTTTGAGTTGCCCAAAAGCTTCCTCAAGTCTCATGGTCTTTAAATCACTTGTCTGCTCAAGTAGAAGAATTAGAGAATCAAAATCTTTAGGGACTGACCTGAGAAGCCTTGAAACAGCGCCATACTCATCAAGACTTTCTCCCAAGTCTCTCAAATTAGTAACAATTCGGGAAAAACGATTTGAGTAGTCATCAATCTTCTCATTCCTCTTCATGGAAATTGTTTCAAATTCCCTCTTCAATGCTTGCACCTTTGCTTGCACCACTTTGTCCATTCCCACATGGAATGTGCGGAGAACTTCCCAATTCTCCTTTGCACTCTTCTTGATGTCGATTTGGTTGCTTTGTGACTCGGAGATGGAATTGAGGATCATCGACAATGCAAGGCGATCCTTCTTCCGATTTACCTCACTTACATCAATAACTCCCCACAAGTCATGAGCCTCCAAAGAAACTTCCATCCTCATAGCCCAAAGACGATAATTTGTGCTTGTTAACATCAAAATAGAAGTAGACATACCGATTTCACTCCTCGGTGGATGCAAGGTTGGTGTAGATGCATGTGCATCATCGGACATGGTAGAAGTCCTTCCCCTCTTGGACATTCTCACAAGCCTAGGATAAAAACGCTCTGATACCACTTGTTAGCTGCTGATCACCTCAAGAAGCACCCTCTCAAGATGATGAGCACACTCACAATTGCACTCAACCACATAAAAGAAGAAGAAGAAGAATGAGAAGAGAGAAATTCCACTAAAAACACTAAACCACTCACTAACACAAGAACAACTCTCTGGAGGAAGAAAGGAAGTACAGAGATACATGTAAGGATTCTAAGATCCCTATTTATAGACTAGAAAGATGAGAAAAACCAAAAAATAAGCTCCTATTTTTCTGCCCCATTTTTCTGCTGAGTGCACGACGTGGCGCGTGAAAATCGCCCATTTTCACGCGCAGTGCGCGCAGGATGCGCACACTAATTTTGCGCAGTCCTCCCCCGATTTATTTGCTACACGCGTGACGTGGGAATAAACTCACTTCCCACAATCGACACGTGAGCAGAACTTCTACAGCGTCTGACGACGCTGAAGCCTTGGCCGAATCTGTACTAACTGAGAATTAAATACCTTTCCAAGAGTACAAATCATCCACGACTATCGGAAATAGGAAAACTTCTCTTCAAAGGTGTCAGTCGGTTAAACAAGTGCTTCCAATATCTCCCCAACCACCATGAGTTCACACGGGATTAAGGAAGAACATACACCTCCTCTAAAATCGGTTCCGCGTAACTTCCACACGTGATGACTACGACAAGGAAGAAGCGCAAAACTCAGTCACAAAGAATCGTAACTGCCATAACCACCCTTTTGTGTTCATCGACGCATCCTTTCATTCCGCTCTTTCTCTACTCTATAAAAGAGACGGATGTAAGAAAGAAACACAAGTTGTTTTATTGAAGAATGAATCGTTTTCTTTTGAAAACTTTTTGTGTCGTGTGCTTCCCGTGTCTCTCCCGAAACCTCTCTCTCCGAGTTCTATCTCGCTTTCCTTTTCTCCCTCCCATTCTGTCACTTTCATCCATATCACAATAGGAAACAAACGAAGGAAATATTGGATTAATTGCTGTTCTTAAGGCGCGTCATCTTCACGTTAAACTCAGGTAACGTCCTCTCCTTTTTCACCGTAAACATAGTTCGTCTCTTAAATCTTAAGTCCAATGTCGAATTTTCTAGTTTTTCTATTCTCTGTCGTGTGACTATTATCCGAGAATCCACCTAAATATTTCCCTTATCTTAAAAATATAATAACCAAATATTATCTGTCTTATTCTTCCTATCCATTACATCTTGTTACAGTCTTCTCCACGTCTCTCTTTTCTATAATATATATTCTATATTCTCTATTCCATAACTTCTATTCTATATTCTATATAGAATATTCTCTGATATATATCTTAATCATCTGTAGTATCTCTTCTAAAACCTCCTCCTCATTCTAGAATTATATTAGGATTGTTCTTCATCTCTATATAACTCGTAACTTTTTGTAATTCATCCTTCTTTCTCCGCACATCCATCCTCCTCATCATTATTCTTATATACTCATCTTCCCTAATTATCCTCTCCATATCTCCACATTCTAAAATTATCATAAAACCACCCTTATTTATTAAATAGCACACATCATTTTCTTCTCCATTTCCTTTTCTCCTATCATCATCTTCATCAACCTATTATTCTCATAATCCTAATTTATCCTAAAAGATATCTTCAATGATTTAAACATTATTCCCTCAGTGATATCGTTCATAGGTCGTCCATAAAGATTGTAGGATATTACATAATTCACAACATTAAATAATCATCACATTCTTCACCCTTCTATTCATCACTCACTCATATTCTCATTCTCATCTATATACATATCATCATTTTAAAATATCCTACATCAGATTGAGGTCATCCAAAACCTTCCTCTCTTGACCAGATTACAAGATTTATAGAGCTTTCTCAGACACGTTAGCTTCTATAAGAGGTTCATCACAAACTTTGCTATAGTCTCCAAGCCATTGACAATGCTTCTTTGCAAGGATAAGGACTTCATCATCGACAAAGAAGGAGAGCGATCATTTGAGATATCGAAGCAAACACTGATCAAGGCACCGATTCTACAGAGTCCTAACTGGGACTTACCTTTCGAGATCATGTGCGATGCTTTAGACTATGCAATGGGAGCGGTTTTGGGGCAATGAATAGAGAGGAAGCTAACTATCAGACATTACGTGTGTAAGACCATTGCCAAAGCTTAAATGAATTACACAATGACAGAGAAGGAGGTTTCGGCAGTGGTCTACGGTTTAGTGAAGTTTCTGCATTACATTTTGGGGAGGAAGATCATCATCTACACTAATCATGCGACACTTAAGTACTTGCTCTCCAAGAAGGAGGCAAAGCCATGGCTACTACAATGGGTGTTGGTTCTTCAAGAGTTTGACTTGGAGATTAAAGATAAAAAGGGCAGCGAAAACTCGGTGGTAGATCACTTATCGCGTCTCCACATTTCAGGTATGGGAGACATTAGTGACACATTTCTTGACGAGCATCTCCTTGCCACATCGAGTCACGCTCCTTGGTTTGCGCATATCGTCAACTTCTTTGTGATTGGATCGATACCAGACCATTAGAATCAACATAAAAAAGATAAGTTCTTCCATGAACTCAAGTACTACTTTTAGAAAGAACCCCTTCTATTCAGTGTCGGATATGACCAGATCATTTGATGATGCATCCTAGAGGTGGAGCAAAGAGACATTTTAGCGATGTGTCAATCATCAGCATGTGGAGAACATTTTATCATTTGGAAGACCGCTGATAAGATCTTGTAGATCGGCATTTAATGGACCATAATCTAAAAGGATGCCCATCATTTCTACACGGAGTGCTCACAATGCCAAGCAGCATTAAACATCTCCAAGCGAGATGAGATGCCTATGAGGCATATCCTTGAGGTGGAGGTATTCGATCTATGGGGGATCGACTTCATGAGACCTTTCTCATCTTCAGAGAAGAAAGAGTACATTTTTGTAGTGGTGGATTATGTGTCCAAGTGGGTCGAGGCTATCCCCACTAGGACAAACAACCATCAGGAGGTGCTTAGATTTTTCATAAGATACATCTTCGCTTGATATGGATGTCTGAGGGCCATCATCAGTGACAAAGGCTCACACTTCAATAATGCACACTTTTGTGCATTGTTGAAAAAGTACGAAGTACATCATCGCGTCACCACACCATACCAGCCCCAGGTGAATTTGCAAGTCAAGGTAAGCAAAAAAAAGTCAAGAACATATTGAAGAAAACATTCGACCGGATGGGAAGGATTGGGTGCACAAGCTTTCTGATGCACTATGGGCATACCAAACAGCCTACAAGACATCCATCAGGATGTCTCCTTTTCAACTCATCTTTGGGAAAGTATGCCACCTTCCAGTTGAGCTTAAGCATTGAGCATATTGGGTTATCATAAAGCTCAACTTATCTCTGGACGAAGCATGGAAAGATAGACTTGTCTAGCTGTAGGAGTTAGATGAGCTAAGGCACGACATGTATGAGAATGCAGAGATCTATAAAGAGAAAACCAAGGCCTTTCATGATAGGCACGTCAGAAGAAGAACTTTTCAAGTCAATGATAAGTTCTGGCTCTACGATTCTTGTCTTAAGCTTTTTCCATGGAAGTTGCGCTAGTGATGGGACGATCCTTATGTTGTTCTAAAGTTGTTTGAGGGCAGATCCGTAGTTAGAGTTCCTTGGTTCCATTGTCGGTACTAGTTTTTTGTGAGAACTTAAACTTATACCTAACTTCAATTTGGTGTTAGTGTTGGTACTGTCTGTGTCTTGTTCAGTTAAACCTATACTTTTGGTTATGTATTATTTGAGTTTAACATAAATTGAGATTTTTGTGATACCACAATCTGTAGACTTATAAGTACATGTGTAACTAACAAATTACAAACGATCATATTTTTCAAAATAACATGTATACAACATATCAAAAATTGAAGATAAAAGTCACAAAGAGATAAACTTAAGCTATTTAAAATAGTTAAAGCTTTGGAGTTTCAAGAGAACAAAGAATAAAGTTTTAAGAACTTATCAGTTCACAAGTCCACTTTCTTCTACTTTTTAATTACTGTTATGAGCTTGGGTGAGATCCTCATGAGTCCAAGACTTCAAGGTCATCAAAGCAGATATAGTGTCGGGAGATAACCTTCCTCTTCTAAATGTTATAATTCCTCTACTTGTAGAAAAAAGACGCTCAGAGGGATAACTTGATGCACAAATAGAGAAGAACTCCTTTGCCAACACTGAAATGTGCATGTATTTATTAGATCCTATCTTGCACCACCATTGTAATAAGTCATCACGTAAGCAATCAATGCCAGGTTCACATAAATACTCCTCTCGTTCAGTTGCGGCTGATTTCTCTTGTACTGTTGTGTATCTATTTGATTGTCGCTCTATAAATTGTAGCATTACTTTTGAAGGTTTATGACTAGATGAAGCCAAAACATTACTTTTGAATGTTGTAGAAGTCAAAGCTTTTATGGGACGCACTGATTCAAGCATGTTAAGTAAAGTTTCCATGACAAAGTTGTGCTCACCATGAGGAATATGTCCCAACTTCAATCTAGGGTTTAGGACTGTGGCAATAGAAAACATAGGCTTTGTCTTCACGTGTATATCATGTTTCATCAATTTCTTCTTCGTCATTGTGCATACATGTCTTAGTGTCTTGTCTTGGTCATTGCTCATTTTTGCCCTTGCGAGATCATGGAGATGATGAGTTAGCTAAAAAATTAGCAAGTCCAATTGTTCATTTAGAAGTCTATAAAGTCCCGATACATTTGGCAATGTAATTGATTTTGACTTCAAAAATACCTCAGTTGCCTCACGGAAAGCCAAGAGTTCATCTGCAAACATCTTTAAGACCTCCCATTCATCATCCTTAATTAAAAATTTTACCTTATTTTTGTGTAGATGGTCGCTTGCCATTGCCTTCAACAATTCTATTTTTTTCCCGAGCAGCCTCAATCATGTCATATGTTGAATTCCACCTAGTCTGAACATCCTCATCAATATTATTTTTATTTGGCATTTTTGATTCATCACACAAATTCTTATAGTGATGAATCCTCTTAGGAGAATGATTAACTGCAATGATAAGTTTTCAAAGTCTATGAAGAATCTCACCAAATGGTTTGACTAATAGCGTGTAGTCCCTCTATTGTTTATTGTCATCCTCACTATTTGAATATGACTCCTCATTATCGAGCTCTTTTAAGTCGCGTTGTACACCTATATTGAGAACATGGGTCATGCAAGACGTGAGATAGTTCTTGGTGAACCTTGAACTAGAACCCTTCAACAATTTCTCTAAGCTTGCTGCCATGGTACTATTTTTGCTTGCATTATCAACTGTAATCGCACACAACTTAAATAAAAAGAAATAACATCTTACCTTATCCATCAAATTTTAGTCTATGAGTATTTCATGCAATACTTTTTCCATATGTACACCTACACAAGATTCACACAATTCTTCAATAGCAAGCACATGTTCATGAAGGTTCCACATGGCATCAATCCAATGAATCGTGACCCCAAGTATTGCTAGACAATTTTCAGTGGTCCAAGTGTCCATCGTGAGTGATACTTTCTCAGTTGGTCGAAATAGTTGTTGTGTTTTGACCTTTTCATCATCAAACTTTGTAAGGATGTGACAACATGAAATATTAATGATAAGTCCAAAATTTATCCTAATTAATTGTGTCGTTATGCCTTTATTTGGACTTAATCAATGAAAGTGTATCTAAGAAATTTTTTCCCTTTAACTCCTAGCTATCTGAAAATTAGGCTTAGTAAAAGGGGTCGATCCAAGGGAGTATATGGCAAAGTCTACCTTTTATTTTTTTCTTTTTCTTAATTCGGAACTTCTTCTCATCCAACTAAACTCAATAATTGTCTAATTGTGAATATTTTCTATCTCCCACCGCATTATCTGTTTCTTCAACTTCCACTTATTATGCTAAAGAAAAGAAAATAGACTCTTTTGAGAAAGTGTGTTTTTCTTCACTTAAGATTTGAAAGAAAGATTAAAGACTTCTGACTTTAAGAGATTCTGTTTATTCAATACTAGAATTCCATTTCATTTTTTTATCTATTATATTCTGTTTTATTCTTACTTAATATTCTCAATTTTTGATATTGTCTTTTTCTGATTTTATGATCACTTTACCTCTTACTATAACTGCTGAATAGAAAATCAATCTGATTTTAAATCCATCTCAAATTGTAGCAGATCTAATTTCCCTAAAACAGAAAACTAACCTAAATTTTCTAAATGAATTCACCCACAGAAATGAGAACAAGAGACTTAAGACTGAATTTCTTTAATTTTCATTTCATTTTCTACTTCAAAGAAAAGGATAACAATGCATGCAATAACTAACTAAGAATCTGAAACCTAAAATCTCAGTTGAATCAAAATTGAAAGGATACTACAGACTAAATATAATTTCTGCGTGATTCTAAATCTCCTCAGCCTATTATTTGAGATTATAATTGTGTTTAACTGCTAAATAATAAGAGAAAATACTTTTATATACTCATTTATTTTTCTAAGTTTTAATTTTTAACAGAAATAAGCGTATTTTTGAAATAAATTTTATTCTCTTGATATTTAAATAATTTCAATTTTTAGAATGATAGATAATTTATTTTTTGATCTAATGAAACAAATTTGGATTAATTTGGAGTTGTATTTTGAAATTTATGAATTTTCTAATATTTAGGGATTTTTTTAGAATTTTTCTGAATTTAATTTATTGATTTAAATTAAATAAAATAAAAACTCTATGTTCACGCATGTGACGTGGCAGCACGTGGAGCGTCGAACCGTGCAATTAAATTCGTAATCGTTGATCAAGGTAGGGGGTGACGTGGCAGCGCGTAGAGCATCCGATCGTACAATTAAATCGCGATCATCGATCATCACTTAAGGCGGAAGGGGGGGGAGTACAAGGCGCATTTCTACTCGTCATGAATCATTTTAAAAATAATTTAATCTCAGCCGTTTATTAAAAGAGTTATAACGACTTAGATTAAAACGGATGGCGTTTGGAGCGTTAGATCAAGATCAAACGGATGACGTTTCATACGTTTCTTCTTCACACTAGACGTGGCAAAATCTCGGTGGTCCATCTCCAATCCAAGGGCCACGACTTAACCGTAACAATTCGTATTGATGCATTTTATCAGAGCCATTGATCAAAGATCAAACGCATTATTGGACAGTTACGCCCAATTTAGCTATAAATTGAGATATTCTTCGACATTGTAATGCATTCATGGATGTTTCCGAGTAATCCAACTGTTTAGACACTACCATCCTTGAATCTCTTGCTTCCAATCACTTCTAGACTCATTTCCACATCGATAAAGTGGTTGGAAGTGAGATATTGTCAATTGAATAGGGAGAATTTGCATGTTGAGCACTGATGATCGCCTTCGAAATTGTGGAATGAAAAGCCTTGAATCCGAAGATTAATTAGATCATTTTAATTGCTATCTCGGGTTAGGTTTTTATTTTTCCTCCTAGTCTTTTGTCCTGTACCATTAGATTTTAATTTAGAATCGTAGATTTAGATAATTTTAGATTTTATGTCGGATTTCTCTCTCTTCATGTTCGAAATTTTCTCTCTAATTCGGTCATTGATTTCTGCACGAATCTTGATCCAAATCGAGTGATTCAGTGGATTTGTCTTTGAGTTATCTTTCAAAAAATATAAATTTTCCTAATTTCTCACCTCAATTCATCATCTGATTTGATCGAATTTCAAAAGATCTCTCAAAATTCCTTTATTTCTCTATAGATTCGACCCTTATTCACCACTATATTACTTAATTCATGATTATTTGATAAAATTGGTGAGTTTGGTATTATTTTTGACACGAATCAGTTTGTAATTAAGGGCTGCATCGATTCGTTCCATCAGGACGTCATGTCGTAATGTGTTTCCACTTTGAAGAGATACATTACATTGTGTAAAAAAGGAACAAAAAGCTTCGAATTCTGAATTCTCAAGGGTTTTAAAGGGAGTATCAGTCTTGATTATCAAATCAATGCATCTTTCCTTAGTGAGCTCTTGAGTCCTACCTAAATATTTAATTTTTTAGATTAGTGAGTGGATTTAGATTACTTGAAAGCTTGAGATCCCTATAAATAGGGAGATGACACTTTGCTAAGTGTTTCTATAGAGACATAGTGCTTCTAGTCTTGTCTTTCTTTATTATCAGCTCTCTTAAGGGGCTGCTTTGCTTACAAATATTGTAAATGTAATCGCCATTGCCATTCTTTGTATAATAGAACAATACTGGGGAGACTTTATGATGTTGTGAGGAATTTAGCGTGTTCACACTTGCAAAAATATGCATCTTAATATTATTTGAGGCAATATGCAAAAAAAAAGATGAATGATGATATCAAACACTTTTTTTTATGAAGATAGAAAAATATTTCACATATTCAATGTGAAATTATGTAAAAGAATACAATATAAGGTACCTCATCTTGAGGGATATCCATTTGAGGTCGTCTATGCTCAATGATTGTGAACTGAAATTTCAAGAATTCACATAAGAAAATGATGCTTCAGAAAGAAGATAAAATTATTTTATTGAACTAACAAGAAAAATTAGTTTGAAAAAAAAACAAAAACCTTTTGATATCCACCATTTTGGATGATAAATAATTCATATGGCTAAAAAAAACCCTCTAAAGTCAAGGGAATTGGAGCTAATGGGATTGAGAAAGAATGGGGAAGAATACTATGTTTTTCTTTCTACAAGATCAGAGTTCAAGAGAATGAAAAAAAAAGAAGAAAGAAGAAGACAAAAATAATAAAGGAAAAAATTGAGATGACACTTAAAAAATCCCACGACAATAAAATAAATTGGAGTGAGGACAGAGGTTCTTTCTTCGAATCTCGGTTAGATAGAGAAAGACAGGACAAAAGCTTCTTAGTCGAGGGATTTTTTTCTAGGGGCCCACAGCTTGAGTGATAGACCAAGTGCTGGTCATCTTTCTCTGTCTAGAAACATACCAAAACCAAGTACAAAATATTACTTAAGCATTCTGCCACATTCCCAACTTTTCTTAAGCATTTGATGCGTGGAGGAGATATGGTTTCTTAACCAAAGCTCCCCAATATTTATCTCGATGGAGAAGCAATGAAAGGAAATGGAGGAGCTGGTAGATCAAGAGGAGACCACTGACGACTGCAAGAAATCTCAATGGATACAAAGATAATTTGCCAAATGATCAACTCCTTGTGGCAATGTCGGAGCTTTGAGCGCAGATCAGGATATTTATTAGCATGTCTACTCCTCAAGGGCGCATTAGATCTTCAAGAATCACATGTAATGCTGGAGAAGGTCCAGAGATCTTCAAACTTTTAGGGTTACGGTTATAGCAAGAGAAACTATTCTGGAAGCTCATAAACTTGCCCAAAAATTAAAACAATGATCAAGGAGAGCCTTTACCAAAAGAATCATTAGAATAACGGCGGAAAGGCTCGAGATTTTTCTCCATTGGAGCAAAAAAACCCAAAGACCTTTTAAATCCTCTTCCAAGTAATCAAAGAAACTAATTACTCTATCAATTCATAGATGAGAGGCAATACGAGCTAAATAGAGATACATGTGAGGTGAATAATTGGTGATGTTGATGGAGAGAATACATGAAGCGCAGTCGAGCTCCTAGGGAGGTGATAACATGCTAATTAGACATGACAATACATGATTATTAATGCATATTCAGGCATAAAAGATTTCATTCCTATGCATGTTATCATATTTATGAGTATTTATCTATCATTCTATGAAAAAGTCATTATAAGATCAAAATACTTTAATTTAGGGTTAATTAGGATGAATTGAAGATTAATAATTTCAAAACTAATCTTTACTCCAGATTATTAGTTTTTAAATTTAAATAATAAGAGAAATCATCTTTATACATTCATTTTTATTTTCTAAAGTTTTAAATCTTAAAGAAATGAATATATTTTTGAAATAGAAATAAAATATCTTGCTATTAATTAAATTTGACTTTTTAGAATGATAGATAATTCAATTTCTGATAAAAGAAAGAAATTTGGATTAATTTGGAGTTATATTTTGAAATTTTTGAATTTTCTGACTTTTAGGGATTTTTCTGGAATTTTTCTGAATTTTTCTGAATTTTAAATGAATTTTTAAGGATTTTCGGGAATTAAAAATCAATTCTTCTAATTTAAAATCATTTTTTCAGATTATTTAAAGCACGCAGGTGACGTGGCGCGATCTGGAGCGTCTGATCGATCGTGATCAATGATCAAAGGCGTGATGCGACGTGGCGTCTCGTGAGACGTCTGATCGCGCGTGAAATCGAAGTCGTTGATTGTCACTTAAGCGATGGGGGTACGTGGCAAAATCGGGTTCACCGGATTGCATTAAATCTCAGTCGTTGAGCAAGAGGAGTTATAACGGTTGAGATTAAATCGACGAAAAAAATGCATCAAGAGCGTGTGATTGCGATCCAACGATGAGCGCTTTTATGCGCTTTATAACGCATGCGACGTGGGTTCATCTCGAGTGTCGATCGGCGATCGGATGGCTGGAAGTTAACGGTAACGATTCGCATCTGATGTGTTTCATCAGAGCCGTTGATTGCGAATTCAAGCTCGATCGGACGGTTACGTTCAAATTACCCTATAAATTGAGATGTCTTCGAGATTGTAAAGGATTTGAGAACAATTTGAGTAAATCGAACTGTTTAGACACCAAATTTCTTGAATCTCTTTATCCCAATTGCTTCTAGACTCATTTCTGCGTTCGTGGAGTGCTTTGGATCAAGATTTTGACGATCGATGAGGAAGAAATTGACGCTTGAACTCCACGATCGAGATTTTCCAAATGTTGATGAATAGCCTTGATTCCGACGATTAATTGGATCAATTCGATCGCAATTGTGGGTTAGGGATCGTGTTTCATCCTAATCTATCTATTTTAGGTTTTAATTTTGATTTAGAATGGTCATTTGAGTTGATTTTGTTCATATTTTTGGTTTTCATTCTTTTGATTTTTGGAAAAATCTCGTCTGTTCAATCTTTGATTTCTCTGCGAAATCAGAGTCAAATTCAATGATTTTTATTCCGTGGATTCGTCTTTTGAGTCCTCTTTCATATAATATCAATTTTCGTAATTTCTATCATTGATTCATCGCCCGATTTGAGCAAATTTGAAGAGATCATTAGAAATTTCCCTAATTCGCTGTGGATTCGACCCTTATTTACCATTATACCCCTCAATTCATGAATTATTATTGAAATGGGTAAGTTTAGATTTTATTTTGACACGAGACCGTGTGTTTTCAACGACCTCGCGGTCTTGCTTCGTTAGGAGGAGAGAGAGACTTGGGCAGATGATGGGGAGAGAGAGAAATACGAACAAGTTGGGAAATAGAGAGATGAAGAAAACTATGTTGAACTAACCTCAAATTGAGAAATCACAAATTCCAAGGCCGACCTAGAGCTGGTAGATCAAGAGGAGACCACGCGCGACTATAGGATATCTCCATAGATACAAGGATAGTTTGCCGAATGATCAAGTCCTTGTCGCAATCTTCGAGCTTTGACTGTCAATCAAGAGATTTATCACCAAATCTAGTCCTCAAGGGCGCATTAGATCTTCAAGAATCACTTGTAACGCTGGAGAAGCTCCAGAGATCTTAGGACTTTCATGGTTATGGTTATAACAAGAGAAACTTTTTGGAAGCTCATAACATGCAATTTTTTAATGTAATTATGTGATTATTAAGTTAGGCATAAAACATGCAATTCCATTCTTATGCATGTTATCATATGTTAAGTGCAAATCTATCATTTCATACGTTTTTAAGTTATAATCTCAAAATGCAACATTTCAGGGATAATTATGCATAATTAAAAAATATATTTTAGAGTAGATTATTTCCATCTAGATTTGAGATTATAATTATGTTTTGATGTTAAATAATGAGATAAAATACTTTTTATACACCCATTTATTTTTTTAAGTTTTATTTTCTAAGAGAAATGAATGTATTTTTGAAATAAAAATTTATTCTCTAGTTATTTATTGAAATTGACTGTATCAAATGAAAGATTATTTAATTTATGATCCAAGAAAGCAAATTTAGATGAATTTGGATTTGTATTTTGAAAGTTATGAATTTTCTAATTTTTAGGGGGTTTTCTAGAATTTTTTTTATTTTTTTGAACTTATTTTTGACTTATTTGGATTTTGAAAAAAAAAATCAGGTTTCAATTGCGTGTTGACGTGGGACATGACGTGGCGACAGAGTGACTTGTCGCCACGTGATGATGTGTATACGCGCCATGTAGCGTACGCTTGTGCACACATGTGCATGTGAGTGAGATTAGTGGGTTAAGCATCCATTAAGGATTTTTGCTAACCCAATAGACACTTTAGTTAGATACCCGTCAGAATGCATTTATAATTTTTCATGGGGCATTATCGTTCTATTTATTTTACGTAGGTGACGTGGCGCGCTTAGAATCGTTCGATTGATGCGAATTAATGCAATTCAATCTCAGGCACTCATTTTCACTTAAGTGAGTGGGTACATGGCAGCATCTGAATGGATGACGATTTGTTTTATTAAAACAGATCGATCCTATCAATTCATCTGAGGAGTTATAACAGTTTGGATTTAAAGCTCTATTTGAGAATCTGAAACGTTGATTCACGATCTGATGGGTGAGATCTTGTGAGGCTCTCTCTTCACATGATCATGTGGTCAGATCCTTACAAAACGAGACCTTGAGGTGTTTGAAATCACACAGTCTCGTGTCAAAATAAAGTCCGAACTTACCAATTTTATGAAACTAATTCGAATTGAGGGGTATAATGGTAAATATGGGTCGAATCCACAAGGAATTAGTGAAATGTCTGATGTTCTCTTCGAATTTGATCAAATCGGACGATGAATCGGTGATAGAAATTGGGGAAAATAGTATTTTATAAAAGAGGACTTGAAGACGAATCCACGGAATAAAAAACCAATGAATTTGACTTTGATTTTGCGGAGAAATTGAAGATTGAATAGAGAGGTATTTTCCGAAAATCGTAAAATGAAATTACCGATTTTAAGACTGAAATTAAACTAATTAATGATTCTAAAATGAAATTAAACAATAAAAAAAGATAGATTAGGATAAAACACGATTCCTAACCCACAATTGCGATCGAATTGATCCAATTAATAGCCGGAATCAAGGTTATTCATCAAAATCCAAATATCATGATTCATGGAGTTCAAGCGTCGATTTCTTCCTTGTGGATCGTCAAAATCTTGATCTTAAGCACTCCGCGGACGGGGAAATGAGTCTAGGAGTGATTGGGATTAAGAGATTCAAGAGATTTGGTGTCTAAACAGTTCAATTATCTTGAATTACTCTCGAATGCTTTATAATCTCGAATAACATCTCAATTAATAAGCAATTTGGGCGTAACCATCCAATGAAATGCATTAGCGGCTCTGATGAAACGCACGGATGAGAATCGTTGCTGTTAAGTCATGGCCGTTGGATCACGATCCGACGCCTCAGATGAAGCCACGTCGCATGCGCTATAAAACGCCATCGAAGACATGCCGTTGGATCTCCATGAGGCGCATAAGATGTATTTTCTATCCATTTAATTGGAGCCGTTATAATTCCTCAGATGGACGGCTCAGATTACATCGTTTATAAAATGATTCGCCCACAAATTACATTGCGCCACGTACCCCCCCTCCATTAAGCGAAGTTCAACGTCTTTTAATCTTCACGCGATCGGACGCTCCTCACGCTACCACATCACCGCCCGCATTGACCGTTCGATCGCGACGCGATTGGACGGTCCAGATCACGCCACGCCACCTGCGCCTTAATAAAAATTCAGAAAATTAATTATTAATTAAAAAAATTGATTTTTAATTCCGGAAAATTCTAAGAAATTCATTAAAAATTCAAAAAAATTCAAAAAAATTCAAGAAAAATCCCTATAAATTAGAAAATTCATAACTTTCAAAATATAACTCCAAATAAATCAAAATTTATTTCATTTGATTAGAAATTTAATTATATATCATTATAAAAAGTCAAATTTAATAAATAACAAGAGATTTGATTCATTTCTTTAAGATTATAACTTTAGAAAATTAAATGAATGTTTATAAAAATGATTTCTCTCATTATGTAACTTTAAATAATCTCAAGTAAAAATTGGTTATAAAATTATTTATCTTGAATTCATGATAATTAACCCTAAATAAAAGTATTTTGAGATGATAATGAATTTTTCATAGAATGATAGAGAAATGCTCATAAATATGATAACATGCATAGGAATAAAATTTTTTATGCCTTAATATGCATTAATAATCATGTATGATAATGTCTAATTAGGATGTTATCAGATCCTGACGCTCCAATGAAGATTCGATGGTCGTGACTTAACCATAATGATTTCCCTCTTTAGATTCTATCCCGACAATGGATCTCACAAAGGAGAAGATTCGACGGTCACGCCCAATATCAAAACATTATAAATTCTCTCTCTTCGACGGGAAATGTATTGTTGGATGTTTCAAGCTATCAAACTATTTGGACATCTCAATCCTTGATTCCCTTGATTTCTTCCTCTTCTAGCCTCCTTTCCACGTCAAGAGATTTTTTGAAATCAAGATTTCTTCGAAAGAATTAGGAGAAATCACCTCTTGATCCGTGAATTTCATCTTCAAAATCGCGGAATGAAAAGCCCTTGATCCGACGATTAATTTGATCAATTCAAGTGCGACTTTGGCTTAGATTATGCATTTTCATTCTAATCTTTCATCCTATATCATTATCTTTCAATTTTGAATCGTAGATAAGGTTAATATTTGATTTTACTTTTTTTTGGCTTTCTCTCTCCTTGCAAACAATTTTCTATCTAATTTTTAGTCCATGATTTCTCTGCGAATGTTGATCCAAATCAAATGATTTTTGATTCCCTGGATTGGTCTTCAAGTTGTCTATCTAAATCTACCAAATCCATAATTCTCACCTGAATTCCTTATCCGATTTTGATCAAATCGGAAGAACACCTAAAAAATACCTTAATTCTCCGTGAATTCGACCTTATTCACCACTATACTCTTGAATTCGTGATTATAAATGTAAATTAGTGAGTTTGGAATTGTTTTTGACACATGTTTGCGTGTATTCAATGACCTCATGAAGTTGTATTATCACATACCTACAAAGTTGCCTAGAGATTAAAACGGTGATCAAGGAGAGCCTTTATCGGAAGGACCAACATAAGAATGGCGAAAATGTTCGAGATTTTTCTCTAGTGGAGCGGAAAGAGCAGAAATGAGGGGAGAGAAAGTCTCTGAGAAAGCGTCAATCAAAACCGATATCGACAAAAATTGGAGTTTGGTTTGCCAATTTTTGAACATTATCAATGTAAGTTTCAGTTCGGTATTTGATCTTTCGATATCGTTTTGGAGTACTCTATCCGTACTTATTTCTCACATCAAATCGGGTAGACAATTCAAGATAAATGGTCATCGTCTCAAGCCTTACTGGACATTAGAGCCAGCTGCATTTGCAGATATGCTGAATCTACATCTACGCAAGGACGTGACATTAGTATCACCCTCGTCCCATTAGTTGTCCTGAGCTTTACTAGGTTTTCGTCTAGATGAATACCTTAAACTTAGCGCTTCTTGGGAGGCACCCCAAGATTATCTCACTTTTTCTTTTCTTTTTGTACTTTATGTTCTTATTTTTGTAGCTGTCAAAGAAGAACTACATTATACCGAGGGGCACAAGCGCGAAAAATCCCATGAACAAGCATCAAAATGCTTCAAATGAGATTTTTTAAGCCCTTTCTTCTCACCACATTTTTGTTGCCATGCTTGATATTCTTGGTATCTGTTTATGAGCATGATGATTTGATTGAGGGCATTGAAGAGTTTTATTTGGGGGTGAGGACTTGAAAAACTCAACAATTTTCAAAAATTTGAAAATTCTACATTCTAAAAACTCCAATTTTCCAAGCTTTTACCACTCTACCCTACTTGAGAAGTCTTGAAATTTAGAGATCCTATCTACTAAAGATGTAGAAGTGAGGGCCTTATAGCCTATATGATTACATTTTGAGTAACAAAGCCAAAGTTATCTAGATAAACCATAGGATTATTCATAGTGGTTGACTTCTTTGGGGTTGGGTACCTAACAAACGTCGAGAAAAAATTAGTTGTCAAAAGAATGAAGTGCTATGAGATTAAAATGGAGAGATTTTGAGTGATGTTTAAGAAAAATTTCTATTCTATACCTTACATCAATCGAACCTACTTAGTGTAAGAATTCCTTGCTTCCGAACTTAACACGAAAGAGTGGAATGATAAATTTTTTTTGATGCACCTACCTTTGTCTTGTTTGGCATTTAGTTCCACTTTTTTCCTTTCCAGTTAATTACTTACACCCATTTCAGTTTCATTCATGATAATCACACTCCCAAGTGACTCACACATCCATCACATCTCTTTCACATACCCCTCACATGTACATATCCCTTCACATTACACTTCACATCTGTGTATACTCTATTAAAAAACAAAACTCCACATCCTTCACGGGGATGTGCTCCTGCAAAGCACGCATGCATCATCGGGAGGGAGGTGGTCACGCGCGGGGTGACTTCCGCGTGAGGATGAGCTGGGCAGTCGGAAAGGGTGACCAAGGGCACTGGCGAATTGAGCGACCGGTATTTGCAAGTCGAGGAGAACGGGTAGCGAGGTGAGGGGAAGAGGAGAGGGTGTTCGGGGAAGGGGAGCTTGCAGGAGCAAGGGCTGGTGGGGAAGAACGGGGAAGTGGGCTGTGTTCGCACTCGGGAGTGCGAGACTGGAGAGGTTGGTGGACTGATGGCGGCGGAATGCAGCGGTCCTGAGCGCGGCGGCGCGCGCCCGGCCGCGGTGGTGGTGGCGACAACAACGATGTCCTCGTGGCCAAGACAAGAAGTGGTGGCGGTCGCGGCGGCGGCGACAGCGGTTGGACTCCTTCCCCGGCCTTCCTTGAGTAGCCACTCGAGAGGGAGAAGACTCCTTTCTTTTCTCAAGTGACGGCTAGGCTTTGTGGGGGGGGGGGGTCCCTTCCCCTCTTATAGAGCCCAAAATGGGATGAGAGGGGAAAGGGCCCTCTTGAGGCCCACAACCCTAAAACATAATCATAGAAATAAGAAGGTTCACAAAGAAGAATGGTTTCACGAATAGGACCCCGAAAAGGGAAGAACCCACCCGGAAGCCTAAAAGGAGAGGGAAATAAGCAAGGACCCGCTTAAACACGTGCAGGTCAAAAAGTTCACAATAAAGAAAGAAGATAAGTCCACGCGCGCAAAAGGGCTCCTCTGGCGCCGTGATATCGTGTCTTAGTGGCGATGGAGGTTGTATGCCACCAGTAACTCAAAACTCTAAACCTTACATCTACTTAAAATGTTTGTTACTCAATATAAATCTTCCAAGATTAGTCATTCTCTTATTTTTTTACCAATATGAGGCACTTAGTATACAAAAAGAGAGATATTAGGAAAATTTTAAATTCCACTTTAAACTTTATTTCCTGAATGGACGTCAATGAAAATTATAAACTTAGTGGGATCTAATATTATTGAAGAAGATATTGACATTGTGATAAAAATTAGTCAACACATCATAAAATCTAATGCCAAGTGTATAGCGCTCAAAATGTTAAATATCTAATGCTATGTATCTAAATCTAGTTTAGGGTAGTCTGAACTCTCAAGATCAAATGTCAAGAGCTATTAAATATATCTATATATAATATTCTATCCAAAAAAGAATAGTTGACTTTTATAATTCATAAATCTTGATGGAAATACATTTTCGATTTGAGAAGATTAAATTTTTCTCAACCAATATCATGTATGCAAATAACATGGAAATTATTTATCTTCTCATCTCTTCTTCACATTTTTCACAACATAATTAATCTCTCTCTTGTCTAATACCATACAATAATTATTTTATTATTATTATAGTGTCATCACCATCGCTATATTCTCATGAAATCTCATACCATTATCATATTCTCTTCACTAGTTCCATCTATGGATTAAGGTTTATCTCTTGGTCATTTTAATTTGGTCTTGTCTTTCTAAGTACCAAGTTTTTTGCCAATTGAATAATCACATCAAAATGCTTCAGTCTACTTTTTCATTCCCTTTTATTTTTATATATCTATATAAATATGCATTCCTCACATTTAACTAGTCATGCACTTTTCATGTCATCATAAAATTCATACAATCATATAGATAACAACTTATTATTGTTATACTGTCATATATCACCCTCGGTACTTATCCTCCTATTAGGCTCACATTTGATCTATGCAACCCTCTATTAGGACATCATACAACCATGGTCTTAAAGTCTTAAAAAAATTGAATGATTATAAAAATGTGAAGAAATTTTTTTCTCAAATCATACATTATTTTTCTGAGTTCCTTTATTGGAAATTATGTTTTTCATCTCCTTGAGGCAAATTCATCACATGTTTTTAAAGACCAACTAATCTTAAGAAAAGAAAAAAATGAATTTATCAAGACTCAATAATGCAATCTATTTCAAGTCAATATTAATTCAAACTAAGTGAAATTAAAGTCAACTAAAGTTGATGGTCAAGTAATGCAAAAGGTTATGCAAAGTCAAACTCAATCTAAGTCATATTCCAAGTAAAATCAAAGTTCACCCATGTAAAAGGTTCAATCATCTCATTAGATTTAGCCAAATGAAGCTCAGTAAAAATCAGTTATATATAGATTCAGTTCAAATCTTTTTTGTTCAACAACAATTGATAGATCAACATAAAATTCAAATTTAAGCTATAGCAAGGGTCAACTGTATGGAGCTATGGAAAGTTTATTTCATTCATCCTCTGATATGCTACTTACATTTACCTGATTTTTATCAATTAAAGTTCCATTGTATAATAGTTATTAAGTCTTCACTCATGACATAATTTTGATTGATAGTGAATAGTAAACAAGATGAGTATTCTACAGATATACTCTTGAACTTTCAACAATCTTCTTGAGTTATTTTTAATCCTGAAGGGAAAGAGAACAAGTAGTCATTGGTTAGTATTGTTGCTGATGCATTGAAGGACTCAATGGGTGTTAGTTTTAACCTTGGATGTTTGATGACTATTTCACAAGATAAAATAGCTAGCTGGTTCACTCAAGCTTGTTGTTGTTACATTACTGTCAAATCAAGAGTTTTAAGTGAATTCCACATACATGGGCATCAAGAAGATGCCAAATATTAGCCATCTTTGTTTTATGCACGTTTGGTCATCTTGAATCTCATCTTCAGCCACCTTCTAATTAAATGACCACACAAAAAGAAAGGGCCTCTATAACTAGATAGAAGTTGGGGTGTCCCTCTCTTCTAAAATATAATTGTAAATATCTCGTGGAGAGAGTTATCGGATTAGAGCTTATGATTCTTCTCTCTCTTACATTTAGCATGATGCGATGGCTGAAACCATGGACCAATTGCCATAACAATTTGTGAGCCCTTACAAAGGGAAATGAAGACTATGTGTTTGCATGTAAAACAAGTCTCCCATTGTCTCTAGTAGAGCAAAGGAATATGAGAAAACTAAATTCTTAAACTTATAGTCCAGAATACAAACATGAGTCTTATGATAAAGAAATGAATGTAATAAACTATAGTAGGAAAAAGGACATGATCGCTAGTTGACACACACAGATATCCGATGTTGAGTTTTGTGCTGACTAGGGAAACTTGTATTGCATTTTTTGCAACTTAGTTCCAAGCCCCCACCATGAAGCCGATTCTCTTTTGGATATTATCGTACGTGACCTATGGCATCTTCTACTAAGCATTTCCTACAATAGTATGATCATAGGTAATCATAACTCGAAAGAGTTTGGCATTTGCTAAAAAATGTGAGGCAAATTTGTGAAGATTTGATAGTGTAGAATACCCCAATAACCTAGAGTGTAGAATACCACCACAAGAATAGCCCAATTGATGGAATTTATGTGGCCTACAAGCCAATTACACTTTTATCTTTCATTTCTATTTATTGAAATAAACTTTTATTCATTGTCATTCATGTGTGATGTTTGTAATGAAAACCATTAGCATATGTGATGACCTGGTGAATTATGATGAGATCATAATATAGTGATCACTGGCCTTTACACAAGTGTTCTAAAATTTTTCTATTCGCGAGATATTGGATAAGGACATTAAATTATTCGGAAAGAATAGCACTATCTGATCTAACAAATGGTTGATCATGTGACCATCGGAGTAGAGACACTAAGGATAGATAGTAGGTGATCTTTGGAGAAAGAGTTCACTAAACTAATCTATATGAAGCCTTGAATGACATTATGCCAAAATATCAATCACGTTGATTCATGCCACATTTGTGTATGTGGTCCTTGAGACACAAATGTGTATGATCATGTTTTGATTTGAGACACCAAAGACATCTTGTGAATGTATGATCATGTTTTGATTGTAACTTATGAATCCCTAGCCTTGGGATCTCTAAAACTTCACATATTGGATACAAGATGAAAGCCTCAGAGGTGATTGAGTGGTCAAGATGAGATTATTCTCCTCCATATATGAGGAAATTGACTAAATGAATGAGATAAGGTTAAATCCTTGGCCAAGATAGTGGAAATATTAGAGAAGTTCTTAGAGATTTCCTTCTCGCATTGGTACTAAATTGAGTGACCGATTTGGGTTTGATAGTTAACTGATAACATGAAAAAGTGAGCAAGTAAAGATGCTCATCTTTGTCATAATGTAGTTACAAGAGTCAAAATCATTTATCTTTTTCAGATGTTATCATATGATTATGCTAAGATGAACAACTTTTAGATAAATGAGGTAAAAGTGTTTCAAGAGGTGATTTACAGATATTCAAGATAGTTATAATTTCTTTAAATTTTTTGTTTTCCTTAAATAAATGAACCCTCTTTAATTTCTGCAATTTCTTTTTAGGGAAGTATTAAATAACATGTTGATTTTAACTAAAGTCATTAATGAGCTCATCAGATTTACTAGGCTTTAGTAGCTTTTGGGTAGGATATGTATGCAGTTAATGTCAACCAATACCAGGCGCAAGCATGATGTTGGGTGAAAAGCAAAACATACGGAGACATCGGTACTTATGAAGTATACATTGCATCAACCACAGGAATGAATTGCCACCAATCACTTGCAATCTAAGCTAACTTCCCATGGAAATGAAGAAGAAGCACGATGTGGGTGCAAAGCAATGAGCATCAATACCATAACTGACTCGCAACTCTTTAAGTTGCGGACCATTAAGGTTAAAAAGGGAGAAGGATGAAAAGGAAGGCGTTCTTGACTTCCTACCCAACTAAACTTGGCGGGGAGGACACAGTGGGAAGAAGCGCCTTAGGATTGATCTGGGAGACATTCGAAGCAAATTTTGCACTAATTCTAATCAATTTAGAGTTGCTACGAGGTCTCGAAGGATCGTATAAGGTTTACTTTGTAGTTTAGGTTTTACAAAAAAATTTTATGCTTCATTTAAGTTTTTTTTTCTTGGATTTAGATTTAGTTTTCTATTACTCTCAAGATTGATTTCTTCTTATTCTAAAAAGATTCATTGGATTTAATTTCAACATATATTTTGCAGTAACAATAATTGTCTTGATTTTCTTTTTAGGTGAATGTGTGCATAATCAGTGTAAGATTTGGATTTACGATAGAAATATGTGTGATAACCTTTTCATAGTATTTTCCTTTCTTTAATTCTATTACTGTCAATTATGAAAAGAAAATTTTTACCCAAAGCTTTAGATCTTGTTTGATTTAGAAGAGATAGATTAAGCGGTATACTAAATAGAGAATATTATGTAAAAATCCTTTTCCGCATTCCAATTTTCTACTTATATTAAGGAAAGTTACACGAGAAGGTTAGTAAGTGTGAATACATTGAATTTAGGAAAGTCATATCAGAAAGATACAACCTTTAGGTACCTACTCCATTTAGGAATAATAGTAAAAAGAAAACTAAACATAGTAGTAGGCTAAGTACAAATAAAAGGTGATAAAGATTGATGGGATCTGAGCTCGATAACTTTTCAAAATTTTGATCAAAACATCAAGTGTAGCGGAAAACATTGAATCAGATATTCAAAATACCAAGCCACTAAGAACAAATGATCCTATCATCTAGTATGAATGAGAAAACATACTTAAAGGGTTTCCTTGAATGAGTTCTTGAAGTTATTTAAGTGTCTAGCCTCTAGCGGTATCCACACGGTATCCGGATGGTTGGATCTTCTTTTCAAACCTCTTCACCAAGAGAGAAATGGAAGAAAGGAAAGAATTCTTACAAGGCTTTCATGGGCACCTTGAGTTGTGGTCGTTCTCTCCCTATTTATATACATTTGGTATGAGGTTTTTTCATAAAAATCCTCATAATTATATCTATATCCACCAACATCCATAAACCTTATGTGTGTGACCCTCTAGGTCCATATATCTCAATAGTTAATAACTATATGGACCAAATAACACCTTATTGGTCAACATTAAATAATTATCCACATCCACATATAGATTAATTAATCAAGGATCAATTTAACCCAATCGATAGGTTGAATTGTTAGCCTGTTGGGTGCCAAGCTACACCACGTAAACTAGTAGATATGGAGTATGTAAGAACTCACTTGTGGAACCTTCTCCTCATTGATTACCATGTATGCATAATCCTTCATCCGAATTAGACTCATGAATAACTTAGGATATGATCAACTATCAAACCCTAATCAGTCACTCAAGTTAGTACTGATGCGTATAGAAATCATTGGGAACTCCTTTTGTAATATTTCCATTAACGTGGCCAAGGATTTCATCGCATCTTATTCATTAAGTCAATCTCCTCAAATACCGAGGGTAGATGATCCCATCTTGATCACATAATAATTTTTGTGGACTTCATGTCGTATCCAATATATGACGTTTTAGATATCCCGTGGCTAGGGATTCGTAAGTCATAATCAAAACATGATCATCCATCCACAAGATGTCTTTGGTGTCTCAAGTCAAAGGACCACATACACAACCATGACATGAATTAACCTGATTGACAGTTAGGTATAATACCAGTCAGGGATTCATACTCATCAATTCAGTGAACTCTTCCTCCAAAGAGCACCACTATCTATCTTTAGTGTCTCCACACCGATGACTATAGGATCAACCATACTCATCATATGAGTTGGATTAGATAGTGCTATTCTTTCTGGATAATTCGATGTCCTTCTCGAATATCCCATGAATATGAATGTTTAGAACATATGTTTAAAGACTAGTGATCACTATATTATGATCTCATCATAATTCACTTAGTCATTGCACATGCTCATGGACTTCATTTCAAATATCACACAAGAATGACAATGAATAAATTTCATTTCGATGAACATAAACAAGATACCTGAAAGTGTAATTGGCTTATAGGCCACACAATATCCATCAAAGATACCATAAACAAAAGAAATAAAACGTAATCACATATATTGACATAGGATTGATATAAACAGTTCTAACTAAAGTATTCTTAGAAAAAGAAAAGAAAAGATAGATAAAATTCTTTGTAATTCAACGCTTTTATGGTTTCTAGCCATAAGATTTGGTTAAATATAAGAGCTAAGGAGTAGTATTACTGAGTTGAAGTGCACATGAAGAACATTGCATGAGTAAAAGAAGGATTAGCATTGCCTCCCTTGGATTTGACCCCTTATTGAGCTATACTATTGGAAATATAGGAAATTAAGGGAAAATATTTATGACAAATCATATTGCATAAGCCCAATAAAACCATTATAATGACATTCATTTCTACGCGAATTTGGACATATCATTAACCATACCCTAAGTCATTCATGAGTCTCGCGTGGATGAAATATTATATGTACACAAAAAATTGATGATGAAAAGGTTTCATAAAGTAGTTCTGATATACGTCATATCTCCCAGAGCACGTGGTGTAAGCCTGGTACTCACTAAGCTAGTGACTCAACCTACGGACTAGGTTTAATTGATCCTTAGTCAATTACTATATAAGTTGATGTAGTTAATTGATAAGGAAGACAAATAGGCAATATTGGGTTGATGGAGTCATTAACTGGAGACATATATGAACCTAGAGGGTCACACACAAGAGGTCAATCGGCGTTGGTGGATATAAACATAAATATAAGGGTTTTATGAAAAGTTCACACTCTCAAAGTCTATAAATAGAGTGAGAATGACCATAACAAGGGTGCCTATACAAGCCGAGTGAAAAAATCTCCCATCTCTCATCTTCCTCTCATGGTGACGAGTATCTTACAGGAGATCCAATTGTCCAATGACTGTGTGGAGATTTCTAGAGGCCGACCGCTTGAACGGCTTGAAGAACTTCTTCAAATGATGCAGGTAGGTATGAATTTTATTCTTTAGTAGATGATAGTATCATATAGAATAGATGATAAGATCATCTATTCTTGGTGCTTCAATTTCGATAAATGTTTGATTCAACATCTTCTACTGCAATTGATGTTTTGATGAAAAACTTGGAGAGCCTATCGAGCCTCAACTCTTATCAACAATATGATTATTGCTTGATTCCACCACGAGGAGCCCCAGAAGTGCTCCAAAGATTTGAATTCATATAATCAAGATTTTACTTCATAGTTTGAATCTTCATAAACAAAAAAATAGGTGCTAGTTTTCCAAATGTGTAATGCTCACATAAATATAGCTTGATAATGCAATGACTGCACAACAAACATTGACCACTTAATTCGTCCATGTTTTGTTGACTCAATGTATTCATTTGCATTCGATGTTTTGATAAAAAATTCGGAAGGCTTATCGACCTAGGAAACTACAAAAATCTTCATAAATCCTTATGTGATGGAGTAGATTATGCTACAATTGCATCACCAATGACAGTACTCCCATAAAAACATAGAGATTGACACACTTTCTCGCCCTTTCAAAAATAAATTTGGCACCCTATAAACCTTTCAGAACTTCACCTTTACCAAAAAATCTAGACTCTTTTGAATCAAGAGTAGTAAGTAAGATATAGTTTCAGATCCATAACATGTCCCAAATCACCGAAAGTCTGTATAGTGCCATCAAACATACAGATCTACTCATTACGAATGTCATGCAAAGAGTACTATTTCTCATGATCATGATAGTATAAGCGATAGTAGAATTTGACATAAAGGCATGATAATGTTGACAAATATGGAAGTTGGGTGAAAAATGAAGAACTCAATCATCAAAATTTCTTTGCTCACCATGAGAGATTGCTAGAAGCTCGCCAAAATTTTAAGCTTGGATGAGACTAGCTTTTGTCCTCTATTGGTTGGTCCTGCTCTTGGCTTCTAGCCCTCTTGTTCTTGTTCTACAATTTATGGCTCTTGGACTTAATGGGCCCCTTCTTCTTCTTGTTCTGCAATTTACAGTTGTATGTCTCCTCATGACTCTTGGACTTTGATCTCCCACAAAAGCCATTATTCTTCCTATCTTGATCATGTCCTTGACTCACTAGACACTCTACTTGGGTCGTGAGCCCATATGCCTCATGGTTCATTATCTCTTTGGGAAACAATGACTCATAAATCCTTCACAAGGTAAGATCTTTATGACCATAAAATACAGTATCTCTAAAAGCAGAGTAAGAAGCATGCAAAGACATAACTAGTAAAGAGCATAAATGTTCCTGAATGGAAATCTTTGCTTTCATCACCTCAAGACCTGAAATAATTTCCTTAAAATTTGAAATATGAGACCTAAGTGATGTCCCTTCAAACATGCAAATACCAAATAAACATCTCCTTTGCAAACATCTGCTTGCTCACTATCTTCTCCATACACATTTCCTCCAATTGAAGCCAAAGCTTATAAGTGAAGGTCTCTTCGTGGACATCACATAAATGTTCATTTGATAGATGCAAATAGAGTTGTGTCAAGACCTTGTGATTACACTTATACTCTCTTTGCTTAGACCATCTTCTATGCATTTCTTCAAATATGGCATCCTCTAGTTCCATTAGGGCTAGGATTGCATGCATCTTGACTTATCAAAAAATTGTCTTTTTATCCAACAATGGAATTTCAACTTTAGTCACTACTGAGTATTTTGAAACCTTGAGATCTGATACCACTTGCTATTGGTGGAGTGGGCTATGGTGTATCCACAATGGAACAAGTCTTACGCAAAGGTGATGACCGTCAAATTAAGGATTAGCAAGGTTTTCTCTTGAGGACTAGTGACAAAACCATTTATGCAGTCGTTGAAAACACACAATTGTCGGTCAAAAAAAATTATCATTCTGATCTCACAATGATATAAAGATATGAAATCAAGTACAGTGTAAAGATCGAGTCGATCCATAGAGAACACGGTTGACTTTGATCGAAGGGTTGACTTGGTCAAACTTAGGTTTAATTAGGGATTTTAAGAACTAAAAGTGATATGTTATTACTCAAAATGATATAACTATATCAGAGAATATATTTTAAGAATTTTAGAGAATGATTTGATAAAGAAAGGTCAAAAATCAAGGTCAAAGCGATGACTTTGACCAGATGTTCACTTTCTATAAAATCAGAGAAGAAAAAGAGGATTAAATATTAAAAAAATTATATATTCAGAAATAAGAGAGAAAATGGAAAGGTTTGATATATATTTTGTGATTTTTTAGAAAAGAATTAGATTTATTCTGATTCATTGAAAATCAATGATAAAAAAATCCCGAAATGATATCATCAAATTCATCAAATTGACTAACCAAATGATATCCAAATCAAGAAATTCACATATGAATAGAAAGCTAACGATTGGAGGACTCCAAAAATACCAAAATTGTTGAATTTCACCTTCCATTTTAAGAGTAATCGCCCTCACAAGTCAACGCCTAAATTCAGAAGGAAAATGAACATTTGATGGTCAAACGTCAAATTGAAGGGCCAAATGATGATGAAATTTTATGAATTATATATTCACAGAAATCTGATGAAAAAAAGAATCCAATGAAACTAAAATTAAATGATTTGCACTTAAGATCTGGGAGAAATCCTTGTTTCAAAATCAGCAAAAATCCGCACTGAAATTTGGACGAAACGATGAAAAATCTGATTTCAAAAATGAAATTACCTATTTAAATCTAATCTAAACTACATAAATTGCAAGGGATACGATTGAATCACGCTACTAACCCAATTGACACGAAGATTTGGCTTCAGTTTGCGTTGATTGAAGCGTAGTTTCTCGATTTCCTCTTTGGGGTGCGTTTGGCGTTCAAGGGGAGATTCCCATCGATTCTTGCAATGATTCATGATTAATCATGCCTCAATATGATTGCAAATAATTCTAGAATGCAGGGGCGACCGTAGAATCTCACTTACACAATCACCGGTTGCAAATATGGTACGTGTGATTGATGTTGATCTTGTAGAGGGAGATCCACCAGATTAACACGCCTTGATTGGTGCGAATAGATCCAACATGCCGCGCGATGCCATGTTGCCTGTAAATCGAGAAAGGAGCGTAGTCCCACACAGAGAAGATTATATAGAAGCATTGGGTATAAAATGTTGAAAGGCTTTAAGCCTTTGCATCACCCGCACTAACTTGTGGCCCATCATCTACCAACCGAGTCACCATCGCGCCACATAGGTGCCCACGTAGGCATCCACGTGGGCTCACGTGGCTCAGCCACATGTCTGCCTTGCTCCACGTTAGCTCCGCGGGTCCTGTAGGAATAATAAACCCCTTTTAATATTTTTATAATAAAATTAATCTGAAAAAATACCTGAAAAATCAAGATAAAATCTAGAAAATTCTAACCTTGGTCCACTAACTTGTGGGCCCATCATCTGCCAAACCAGTCATCTAACCCGGCCATATTATGCCCCACTACTCTAACCTTGGCCCACTAACTTGTGGGCCCATCATCTACCAACCCAGTCACCATCGCGCCACATAGGTGCCCACGTAGGCGTCCACGTGGGCTCACGTGGCTCTGCCACATGTCTGCCTTGCTCCACGTTAGCTCCGCAGGTCCTTCAGGAATAATAAACCCCTTTTTTATATTTTTATAATAAAATTAATCTGAAAAAGTACCTGAAAAATCAAAATAAAATATAGAAAATTCTAAAAAATTCATAAATTCATATCTTCATTTATATAACTCCTTTTTTACTCTAATTTTCTCCATTGGATCACAAATTTCTTAATCTTTCCACCTAAAAATATAAATTCAAACAAGAAAATAGGGTGAATTCAAACTAATCTTAAATAATCTCTTAAGAATTGTATTTTATATCATCCCATCAGTCTCTTCTTGAAATTAATTCTTTTAATCATCTACTAAAGTCAAAGTAACTCAAGGAAAGTGGTTAATTTTTAATCATTTAACGTTGCAAAAGGTCAAATATCAATAAAACACATAATTAACCCTAAATAATGCATAAATATGGACTTTAGTAAAATGGCATACTAGTGCATAAAATTCATAAAACTATCATAACATGCATCATAATTACATAAAATAAGCATGGATATTAGTTAAATAAGATAAGAATTTAAGTTAAATATGCATTTTATCAACCGGTCAGATGAGAAAGGGGGAGGGAGAGAATGTGGGAAGGGATTTTCTCACTTGGTGCACACTAGGTGTCGTGGCACGCAAGGGAGAGCACCTAAAGCAGACACAAGGTGCACGCTCGGTGGGTATTGTAGCACCCACCGAGATGGTGTCCAATGGCTCACAGAGGCACGAGGGGGCATGTGCCACAAAGTGCCAGTAGCGCACAACTCGGTGGGTACTATAGCACCTATTGAGCAAGCACCTCACCACGCCCATTGGCACGCAAGGACGAGCGCCATTTTTTGCAATAGTGCGCAGCTCAGCGGGTATTGTAGAACGCACCGAGATGGTGCTCAAAGACGTGCAGAAACACACAGGAGCATGTGCCACAACGCGCTAGTAGTGCGCAGCTCGGCGGGTACTCTTGCATCGGCAAGCCAGGCACACAGTGGCATGCAAGGACGAGCGCCTACGTGCGCCCATCGCGCGTAGCTCGGCGCGTACTATAGCCAGGCCTACGTGTGGCGTATGGGGTGCATTTTTTTAGAGAACCCCATGGGCACATGCACGCATTTCTCAGCAGTTATTATTGTGCCCACCAAGATGCGTGCAGTGTGCGCACCACGACGCATGGAAATCACCAATTTTTTGGGGCAATGGTGCGCAATTAGCAGGATGATGGCGCACGAAAGTTTGATAGACACTTTTTTCGATTTTTCTCCTTGTCAGCACATAAAAAGGGACACCTAGAGCAGCCATAAATGTATCTAAGCATTCTTTTCTTCCTTCATGGGGTTGTATGTGAGTTTTGAGTTGTTCTAGTGCATTTCCTCTCTTATTTCTATTCTTCTTCTTCTTCTTTTGAGTGTGTGAGTGCATTTGTGAGTGTGCTAGTCATCTTTTGGAGTGCTCTTTGAGGTGATCAGCAGGCAACATGTGGTATGATAGCATTTTTTCTCCTATCTTGTGAAGATGTCAAAGAGAGGAAGGACTTCTACTATGTCTGATGATGTACATGCATCTACACCAACCTTGCATCCACCAAGAAGTGATACTGGTATGTCGACTTCTGCTTTGATGTTAACAAGCACACATTACTGTCTTTGGGCTATGAGGATTGAGGTTTCTTTAGAGGCTCATGATTTATGGGGAGTCATTGATGGAAGTGAGGTAAATTGCAAGAAGGATCGTCTTGCATTATTATTGATCAACAATTCCATCTCAGAGTCACAAAGAAATCAAGTCAACATCAAGAAGAGTGCAAAAAAGAATTGAGGGGTTCTTTGCTCATTCCATGTGGGAATAGATAGGGTGGTGCAAGCAAAGGTGCAAGCTTTGAAGAGGGAAATTGAAAAAACTTCCATGAAGAGGAATGAGAAAGTGGATGATTACTCGAATCATTTTGCAAGAATTTTTACAAATTTGCTAAACTTGGGGTAAAGTCTTGATGAGTATGGTGTTGTTTCAAGACTCCTTAGGTCAGTTCCTAAAGATTTTGATTCTCTAATTCTTCTACTTGAGCAGACACATGATTTAAAGACTAGGAGACTTGAGGAAGCTTTTGGGCAACTCAAGGTCTATGAATTGAGACTCCAAGAGAGGAACTCAAGAGACGAGGAGCAAGCACTCGCATCTAGGGCATTCAATATATCTAAGAAGGATCAAAGAGGGTTATCTCAAGTGGAAGGGGACGAGAAAGGAGAGGAAAGGCAAAGATCGTGGTGGTTAAGTCAATGGAGAGAAGAAGAAGAAGCAATTTGACAAATCCAAGGTAAAATGCTACAATTGTCAAAAGCTCGAGTATTTTGCAGATGAGTGTGAACTTCATGATAGGGACATGTTCAAAAGAAAAGAAAATATGCACATGGCCCAAGAAAATGAAGAGGAAGAATCAGCATTGCTAATGGTGCTAGTCGATGAACATGCGGATGTGTTACTTCAAGGTATGAGTGGCTCTCCTATTGATGATATGTGGTATCTAGATACTGGAACGAGCATCCATATGATTGGTATGAAGACCTTCTATCAGTCCCTTGATGAATCTCAAAAAGGTGTGGTGAGGTTTGGTGATGGTTCTTTGATAACTTGATATTTATACATGAATTTACATGATTATTGATGCAAATAAAGGCATTAAATATTCCAATTGTACACATCTTATCATATTTTAAGTATATTTCTATCATTTTGTATAATTTCATGTTATGATCAAAAAATATATCAATTTATGGATCATTATACATAATTAAACAATGTTATTTTTAATCCTAATTATATTTGAGATCATAAATATGTTTTCATGATTCAATGATAAGAGAAATGATGCTTATTAATATTCATGTATTTTAATAAAATTATACATGAATGTATTTATTTAATTAAAATTCATTCTCTTACTATTTTAATATTTTGAATTTTTATAATGATAGATTATTTCAATTTCTGATCCAACAAAAAAAATTTGAATTAATTTGGAGTTGTATTTTGAAAGTTATGAATTTTACAATTTTTAGGAATTTTCTGGAATTTTTCTGAATTTATTTAAGTGTATTTTTGATTTTTAAATTATTAAAAACAATTAAAAATAAGAAAAAAGGGGGATACTTATCACGCGGGACCCACGTGGATGCGACGTGGCACGCAAGGCCACGTGTCGGAGCCACGCGAGCCCACGCGGGCGCTCACATGGCGCGGAGGTGACACGTGTATGCACATTATATATTTACATAGTATATAGTTATAATGTATAAGCGTCCCGATTATCGGAACTTGCTAACTGTCATATCCTCTCCACCATATATACTCGGCATCTCTCTTTAAATTTCTGCGTGTGGGACTATGTTCACTCTTTTTTGAATTGCAGGCTACGTGGTTGAATGTGATGCGTTGGATCAAAAGCGCGTGGATTATCGTGCAACGATGCGGTGGACTTTAGGTCCACGTGATCTTCATCAACACACGTGCCTTAAATGGATTTAAGTGAAGCTTTGAGTGTTTGATCGTGATCGTCCATCTCCGGAGTTATAACGGTCAAGATTCAACGCGACCGATGGACCTCCGATTAATCGTGATCGTTGGATGAAGATCCAACGGATGGATTGAAACAACACATCTCTTCATACGCGCAATGTGGACGCATCCTCACGCTACATCGCCAATCGGACGCTCATGACTTAATCGCATCTATTCATCAAAGGATGCACAATCTTGACCGTTGATCGCAATGAACCACCTCATCCGACGGTTATGCCTCTTTTCTGCTATAAAACCAATGTTCTTTGTGAAACGGAACGGACCCTTGGATTTTCGAGATTCATAGAACTGTTTAGACACCACAATTCAAGTGTCCATTAATTTATTTCTCTTCTTGGCACATTTCCGCCTCCGAGGAGCATTTGAAATTGAAAATTGATCGAGTGGATAAGGAGAAATCACATCTTGAACGCCATCTTCGTCTTCGAAATTGCGGAATGAATAGCCATGCATCCAGAAATTAATTGGATCATTTCGAAGGCTACTTTGGGTTAGATTGCATGTTTTCATCTTAATATTTCCTCATTTAGCATTAATTTTACATATTGAATCGTAGATTAAGTTTAATTTTGCTTTAATTTTGGTTATTAATCAACTTCGCGATACGATTTTTCTCTCATTTTCAAAATTCGATTACTCCGCGAATTATAATCCAAATGACTCAATTTTTGATTCTGTGGATTTGCAATTGAGTTATCTTTCTTAATATTATAAAATGCCTAATTTCTAAACTCAATTCGTCGTCTGATTTGATCGAATATCTCTCAAAATTCCCTAATTCTCCGTGGATTCGACCCTTATTTACCATTATACCCTTAAATTCGTGAATTAATCTTCAAATTTGTAAGTTTGGGCTTTTTTTTACACGACATCGTGTGTATTTAACAACCATACACATTCATTTCATCATTCTTCAATTAGGTAAGAAGGCAAAGGTGGAGTACATGTGTATTTTACTAATGGTGAATGAGTGATATTTGAAAATGTTCTTTAGATACCTAAGTTGAAGACAAACATCTTGAGTTTGGGAAAGCTTGATTCTCAAGGTTGTGATACACATTTATGGGATGGTTTTCTCACTCTTCACAATGGCCAAGGAAGGTTGCAGACCAAGACTCCCAAGATGAGGGAGAATATGTATCTATTGAACCTTAACATCGTCAAGCATTGTCTTCGTGTAGAAAAGAATGATGAAGAGGCATTTCTATGGCATAGAAGGTTGTGTCATCAAATTGCTGACAATCTCCATGATATGGTGAAAGCTAATCATGCGATTAGATTATCTAATTCTTCAAAATTTGGGCACAAGTGCAGTTGTTGCGTGGCCGAGAAACATGCGAGAGCCCCATTTCCTAAAGGAACTGAATTTAGAGCTTTGAATCCCCTAGAATTGATCTACATCAATATTTGTGAACCAATCACACTATCAACAATCAACGGAGGGAAGTATTTTTTATAAATTTTTGATGATTTTTCTATATCAATGTGAGTGATAATCTTAATGAACAAGTTAGAAGTTTTTGGGGCCTTTCAAAAATTCAAGACTCCAGAAAAGAGGAAATCCAATGGAGCATTGATGACGTGTTTGAGGACTGATCATGGTGGAGAACTCAGCTTAAACGAATTCTCTGAGTATTGTGAAGAGAAAGGTATCCGAAGGCAGCTCACTACTCCACATACGCCCCAACCAAATGGAGTAGTTGAGACGAAGAATAGGACCATTGTGGGTCTTATGCGAAGCATGCTCAAAGGCAAGAGCATAGCTTTTCAATTATGAGGTGAGACTATCAATACTTTTGTGTATTTGTTGAATAGATCCTCGGCAAAGAGCTTGCAAGGGAAGACACCATGTGAGATGTGGAGCGGGAAGAAGCCCAAATTGAGTCATCTTTGGATCTTCAGCTCAATTGTGCATGTGAAGACTCCTAGAGCTTTAGGGAAACTGGAGGATAGGTGCAAGGAGATGGTTTTTATGGGGTACCAGAAAGCTACCAAGGGTTATTAGTGTTTTAACCCTACCACACACAAGGTTCATTTGAGTCGAGATGTCATCTGCGAAGAAGGGTGCAAGTGGAACTTTATGGAACAACAACTGATAACATTCCATTTCGACATGTAATTGTGTGATTATTAATATAAATTTAGGCATAAAACATTTCATTCTTATACATGTTATCATACTTTGAGTACATATTTATCATTTTATACATTTTTAAGTTATTATCTCAAAATGCATCATTTTAGGGACACTTATGCGTAATTAAATAATATATTTTAGAGTAGATTATTCCCATCTAGATTTCAGATTATAATTAGGTTTTAATGTTAAATAATAATAAAAATTACTTTTTATACACTCATTTATTTTCTAAAATTTATTTTCTAAGAGAAATGACTGTATTTTTAAAATAAAAACGTATTCTCTTGTTATTTATTAAATTTTCTTCTTTAAAATGATAGATTATCTAATATCTGATCAAACAAGATAAATTTGGATTGATTTCCAGTTATATTTTGAAAGTTATGAATTTTCTAATTTTTAGGGATTTTCTAGATTTATTTCAAAAAATTTCTAATTTTTTTATTAATTTATTTAGATTTATTCTGAATTAAAAAGAATAAAAATTTAGATTAAAATTGTGCTAACATGGCAGCTGAAGTGACGAGGGGGAAAACGCGTCGCAAGCTGGTGGAATATGTACATGCTACCTGGGGCACGTGTATGTGTGTGCGTGCGCTAGTGTGTGCACGTGTGTGCGCGGGAGTGTGCGCGCGTATGTGCGTGTATGTGCATGTGTGTGCGTACGTGTGATTAGTGAGTTAAGCATCCTTTTCAAAATTTTTGCTAACTCACTAATCACTCATACCCTATAGATTCACTTTGATTTTTGCCGTGTGGGATTATTTCAATTTTTTTTACACGTAGGTGACTTGGCATATTCTAGAGCATGCAATCGCATGAATAAATTGCGATCATCAATTTTCACTTAAAGCAAAGGGTACGTGGCGCATAACGGTTCATCAATGAATAATTTTAAAACTAGTAAATGTCAACCATTCATCTGAGGATTTATAACAGGTGAGATTAAAACCAACCAATGGACTGCTAAGATTTCGCCACATCACGCGTGCAGAAGAAACATCATGAAATGCATTGAGTGATCCGAAGTAGAAATCAAACTTTGTGATCCTTAACTTGATGAGATCGAGTGATCTTTAATTTTTCTAGGGATTACGGACGATCACTTTTCCAAATTCGGATTAAGAAGGCATTACTCTTAAGGATAACAACGCTCAGTTAGGATCGTTTTTCATTATTTAATAATTTTATGAGTATTTCACATATGTATTCATATACATATATGATCCTCCTTTCATGAGATGAGAGACCACCTGGAGATTGAGGAATAACCCTTTACATGTAGATCTATTTGAACGCTCTTGGAAATCACCCACCTCTGTTGATTTCTCTTCGACCATCGAACCCATAGAAATGGCCAAAAATGATGAGGGGAATGCAAGGAAACGCCTTAGTGACTACGCTAGGCTTGTTCTCAAGAAACCTGTTACTCGCATTCACGGGCCTCTTAATAGTGGTGCAAATTTTAGAATCGATTCTCATGTTATGAGTATGCTACCTATCTTTCATGCTAAACCTTCCAATGATCCTTATAGACACGTAAACAAGCTTAGCCAAGTATGCGAAATCAATCAAATGTAGGATTTAGGAGGAATAAAGATGAGACATATCCGAGTGCATACCTAAGTTTTTATTATAACCGTGTCTTCAATAACAATCCTTCACAGCATGCAGGATTTAGGAGGAATAAAGATGAGACATATCCAGCAACATAAAACACTAGTCAGCAACAACATCAACAACCCTATGCAAATCCAAGAGAGTCGACCTACGTCCTACAACAACAATCCTACAGTCAAGCCCCACGATAGATTTCACCAGTATCAGACCCGATCCTCAGGGCAATCTTGCAATTAGTGGAGCAAATGAATCGGATGAACTCATGCGTGGATGAGATATAGCACCTCATCAAGACCAACATCCCATTCACAACTAATAATAAGAAGGGTAAGCAGGTTTCATTTAATGACCAATTACCATTGCACGCCACTACCAACCCAAGGAATCAAAGGGCATCGTCAAGCCCAACACATAATGCAAACCATGTTCATATTGATGACGAGGTAGTGGAAACGACATCAGTAATATCGAGCCTTCAAAGTGGTAAAGATTTACCACGTCCATACAAGTATCATCCCTTCCTAAAAGGCTTGATAGATGAGAAACACCAATTGTCGTAGCGGAGCAAGACAATAATTTTGAGGACGAGGAAGAACATAACAAGCCTGAACCCAATCCCGACACATACAAGCCTCATGTGCCTTATCCTCAAGCACTTAATCGTGCTGCAGCCAAGGTAAATCAATCATAGGATCCCCTACTAGAAGCCTTCCAAACGTTGACTATTACTATCCTTTTGATAGATGCCATTAGGCATATTCCATCTTACGCAAAATTTCTCAAAGGCCCTTGCAAAACCCATAGGAACCCCAAGAGGACCCAATTAAGCAAACAGTGAGTTCAATTATGATGAATTATCTACCGATTAAAAAGAGAGATCTCAGAGGACCCATGATCGTGAGTAAAATTAGAGGAATGACCGTTACTAGATCCTTGCTAGATACCGGAACTAGTATCAACATCGTCCCTAAAGCAGTATTTGCTTGTCATCATATAAGGGAGTTGAAACCTTTCTGTATAGAATTATGCTTAGCGAATGGATCATTAAGAAAACCTCATGGCATAGTAGAGAATGTGATCGTAACAATAGAAGATTACTATTTCCGGGTAGATTTCCTAGTTGTAGGTATGAAAATTACTAAGTAGCCTAGTCAAGCCTGGATCATCTGAGGACAAACCATCTTAGGAAGGCTTGCATAGAAGAAATCATGAGGAAGCAAATTTTGAGGAGCTATCATTGGACGAGCCTACATTGGAGCCCAAGACTCTACCATCTACACTCAAGTATGCTTTGGTTGATAGGCAACATGCAAAACTAGTGATCATTTCGTCCCAGCTTGATCAGAAGCAGGAGAAACAATTACTCGATGTATTGCAACAGAATGAATAGACAAATGGTTGAACCCTGAAAAACTTAATGGGATTGGACCCCTCACTATGCACTCATCGCATTGTTTTGGAGGACAAGTCCAAACCCTTCACGAAGGCCTAACAAAGACTAAACCCCAAGGTATGGGAGGCGGTTAAAGAAGAAATCCTCAAGTGACTAAATGCAGAAATTATCTACCCCATATGTGATAGCCAATGGGTTAGTCTGGTGCACATTGTTCCCAAGATAGCTGGAGTCACGGTCACTATAAATGAGAAGGGCAAGGAGATCCCAACACACCTTCCGACAAAATGGTGAGTCTGCATCAACTATCAGAAGTAGAATTCTACGACGAAGAAGGATCAGTTTCCCTTACCATTCATCGACCAGATCCTAAACCATTTGGAAGGACAGAGTTACTTCTGCTTCTTAGATGGATACTTGGGCTACAACCAGATTACAATTCATCCGGACGATCAAGAGAAGACAATGTTTACATGTCCCTTTGGCACGCTCCCTATTTGATGGATGCCATTCAGATTATGTAACACCCCCGCGAAATTCTAGAGATGTATGATGGCGATCTTCATTGACTTCCTTGGAGTCTATCTCGATGTCTTTGATGTACAATTTCTTCATCTTTGGAGATGACTACAACAACTGTATGGCTCATATGACTAAGATCCTTCTGGTCTGCATCAGGAAACGACAAGTGTTCAGGTTGGAGAAATCTCACTTCATAGTACAAGAGGGAGTAGTGCTTCAACATATAACTTGAGAAAAGGACTAGAGGTGGATAAGGCCAAGATTGAGGTTATCCAAAACCTCCCTCTCCTGGCCAAACTATGAGATTTATGGAGCTTCCTCAGGCATGTTGGCTTCTACCAAAGGTCTATCAGAGACTTTGCTAAAGTCTCTAAGCTGTTGACCACCGTTCTTTGCAAGGATAAGGACTTCATCATCGACAAAGAAGAGGAGCGTGCAGCCAATATGTTGAAGCACACACTTATTGAGGCACCAATTCAACAAAGTCTTAATTGAGACTTACCTTTCGAGATCATGTGGGCGCATCACTATGCAGTGAGAGAAATTTTGTGGTAAAAAATAAAGAAGAAGCCAACTGGCATATGCTTTGCGAGCAAGACCCTTGCCGAAGCTCAGATGAATTATAGGACGACAAAGAAAGAGCTTTTGGTAGTGGTCTACGCCTTAAAGAAGTTCTAGCCTAACATCTTGGGGAGCAAGATCATCATCTGGACTGATCATGCGACACTAAAGTACTTGCTCTCCAAGAAGGAGGCAAAGCCACAACTGATACGATGTGCGTTGATTCTTCTAGAGTTTGACTTGGAGATCAAAGATAAGAAAGCCAGCAAAAACTCAATGGCAGATCACTTATCGCATCTCCACAATTGAGGTACGAGAGACATTAGTGACATATTTCCCGAATAGCATCTCCCTACCATATCGAATCATGCTCCCTGGCTTGCGCACGTCGCCAACTTCCTCGTGATTGGATCAATCTCGGAGCATTAGAATTGGCATCAAATAGATAAAATACTACTTTAGGGAAGGACCCCTTCTATTTCATCTAGGACACGACCAGATCATTCGCCAATGCATTCTAGAGGAGGAGCAAGGAGACATTTTTTCAATGTGTCACTCAGTGAAGTGCGGAAAACATTTTTTCGCAGGGAAGATCGCAGATAAGATCATACAGAGCAGCTTCTACTAGCCCACCATCTTTAAGGATGCCCACCGTTTCTACACAAAGTGCCTACAATCCCAAGCAACTTTAAATATCTCTAAGAAAGATAAGATGGCGATGAGTCCTATCCTCGAGGTGGAGATATTCACTCTATGGGAAATCGACTTCATGGGACCTTTTCCACCTTCAGACATGAAAGAGTACATTATGGTGGCGGTAGATTATCTGTCCAAATGAGTTGAGGCTATCCCCACTAGGATAAACAGCCATCGAGAAGTGCTAAGATTTATCGCGAGATGCATCTTTGCTCGATATGGATGTCTAAGGGCCATTATCAGCGACGGAAGCTCACACTTTAACAATGCACACTTTCTTGCATTTTTTAAGAAGTATGGAGTACATCATCGCGTCACCACACCATACCACCTCGAGGCAAATTGGCAAGTGGAGGTAAGCAATAGAGAAGTCAAAGAACATATTGAAGAAAATCATTTAACTAGATGAAAAGGATTGGGCGCAAAAGCTTCATGATGCACCATGGGTGTACTGATTGGCCTAAAACACCCATCGGGATGTCTCCTTTTTGGCTCATCTTCAAGAAAGCATGCCTCCTTTCAGTTGAGCCTGAGCATCGAGCATATTGGGCTATCAAAAAGCTTAACTTATCTCTGTACGAAGCATGGAAATAGAGACTTCTCTAGCTTCAGGAGTTACATGAACTAAGGCACGATGCATATGAGAATGCATAGATCTACAAAGAGAAGACCAAGGCCTTTCATGACAGGCACATCATAAGAACAAGTTTTCATGTCAATGATAAGGTCTAGCTCTCCAATTATTGTCTTAAGCTCTTTCTAGGGAAGCTGCGCTCTGATAACATGCAATCTTAACGCGCGAAAACATAATAATTAAGGCATAAAGCATTCCATTTTTATGCATGTTATCATACTTTAAGTGCATTTCTATCATTTCATACAATTTTAAGTGATAATCTCAAAATGCACTATTTTAGGGATAATTATGCATTTTTAATAATAGATTTTAAATAATATTATTCCCACATAAATTTGAGATTATCATTAGGTTTTAATGTTAAATAATAGAAGAAAATATTTATATACACTCACTTATTTTTCTAACTTTTGTTTTTCACGTAGAACTGAGTGTATTTTTGAAATAAAAATTAATTCTCTCGTTCTTTAAATATTTTCAATTTTTATCATGATAGATATTTGAATTTCTGATCCAATAAACAAAATCTAGATTAATTTGAAGTTGTATTTTGAAGCTTATGAATTTTCTAATTTTTAGGGGATTTTTAGAAATTTTTCATAATTTTTTTTGAATTTAATTCGATTTATTTCAAATTAAATTGAATAAAAATATAATTTGTTATTGCGTGCTAACGTGGCATCTGACGTGGCATGAATAAAAATAGCGGCACCACGTGGCGATCTACGAGACCACCACGTGTCGCACAATGTACATGTGTGCATGTGTGCGGATGCGCGTGTGTGAGCGTGTGCGCGCGTGCGCACGTGTGTGCGCGTATGTGAATAAGGAGGAAGCATCCTGTTGAGGATTTAAGCTAACCACTTATTTACATGTTACTTATATACGCGTGTATTCCTTTAATTTTTTGCCATGTGGGACTATTCATTTTTGGTTTTTACGCGCAAGTGACGTGGCAACATATGAAGCATCCGATCAAGTGTTAAAAGTAAACCGCCGATCGTCACTTGAGTGAAGGCGTAGGCGGCGCATTATGATTGGACAATGATTCACATTTCAAAAGGTTTAATCTCAGACGTTTATCAAGGGAGTTATAACGGCTGAGATTAAACGCATCCGATGGACTTCTGTGGACACGTGGAGATATCTCAGACGTTCGATGAAGATCGAATGGAAGGCGTTACGTGACGAATCAATCACGAGGCTTCATCGGGTATATCCATCCGCGATCCAAGGGCCAAGATTTAACCGTAAAAGTTCATCCTCATGCGTTTAATCTGGACCCTTCATCGAAGATTAAACACCCCATCTGAGAGTTAAGATGTTCTTTGAATTAAGATGTTCTTTGAATTTGTAATGCATTCTTGGATGATTTCGCTCAACTGATCTATGTATACACATCTATCCTTGAATCTCTCACTTCTAATAACTTCTAGACTCATTTTTGCATCCACGGAGTGATCAAAAGTGAAATTTTGTCGATCGATTGAGGAGAATTCGTCTCTTGAACACCGATGCTCATTTTCGAAATCCCAGAATGAAAAGCCTTGAATCTGATGATTAATTGGATCATTTCTATCACTATTTCGGGTTAGATTACATGTTTTCCCTCTAATCTTTTGTCCTGTATCATCAATGTGTAATTTAGGATCGTAATTTAGTTTAATTTAGTCGTTAATTTTGGATTTCTTCAAAATCGCGTTTGGAAATTTCTCTCCACTTCGCTTTTTGATTTCTTCGTGAATACTAATCCAAATCAAGTGAATAAGGGATTCGTCTTTGAGTTATCTTTCTAAATCTACCATTTTCCCTAATTTCTATCACCAATTCATTGTCCAATTTGATCAAATTCCAAAAGATCTCTCGAAAATCCCTTATTTCTCCGTGGATTCGACCCTTATTTACCATTATACCCTCAATTCGAGATATTTTCATTGAATTGATAAATTTGGCTTTATTTTTTACACGAATCGGTGTGCAATTAATGACAGCATCGATTCGTTCCATCACGCTCGTGATGGGACAGTCCTTATGTGCTGCTAGAGTTGTTTAAGGGAGGATCCATACTTATTTCAGACATCACATCCGGCTGACAATTCAAGGTAAATGGCCATATTATCAAGCCTTACCTGACATTATAGCCACCTTCACAACAGATACAATAAATCTACATCTACTTGAGGACATGAAATCGGTATCACCCTTGCCCCATTTGTAATCATGAGCTTTATCAGGTTTTTGTTTGGCTGAAGACCAAAATCCTTGCGCTTCTTAGGAGGCACCTCAAGATTATCTCACTTTTTCTTTTCTTTTTGTACTTTTTGTTCTTATTTTTGTAGCCATTGAAGAAGAACTACATTTTGCAGAGGGGTGCAAGTGCAAAAAATCTCGTGAATTAGCATCAAAAGGCTTCAAATGAGTTTTTCTAAACCCTTTCTTCTCACCACATTTTTGTATCTTTTTCATCTCATGCTTGATATTCTTGCCATCTTTTCATGAGCATGATGATTTCATTGAGGGCAATGAGAAGTTTTAGTTGGGCGTGAGGACTTAGAAAAACTCAACAATTTTTCACAAATTTAACATCCATTACATCTCTTTCACATTTCCCTCACATGTACGTATCCCTTCACATTACACTTCACATTTTTGTGCATACTCTCTTCAAAAAAAAAATCCTCCACATCCTTATTTGATGTAAATTCTTGTCAAATTTTGAAGTATCTTTGAAAAAGAAAAAGAGAAACGAAGAAAGAAGGGAAAAGGAAGGAGAAAAAGTAAAAGAGAGAATTTTGCATTTGAAAAAGAAGGGAAAAACAAGTTAGGGAAATATCTTCTCTTATTCCACCTGATCTCTACCACTTTCACTACCATCTCTACTATTTTCATCTATCCCTATCATCCATCACCATCCACATTATTAGGGAATATAATTATCATAAGTGGTATCTCCTTTGTTTTTAAAATCTATTTTGTTTACATGTAATTTTGCTTTTAACCACATCATTCCTTTAGTCATGGTTGTCTATTTACTCTTTTAGCCACCTCATCATGTTTCATACCAAAGATAGGAAATCTCTTTGCAAATGCACTCTTAATAAGAGGAAGACAAGTTGAGGGGAATTCTAATGCACTAAGTAGCCTCCATTTTGATTTAAGGAGTGATGTATCTATTGAGAGGGTAAGCAATTACATCTTCTCACAAAAGTGTGGGGATCTTTTCATCTCCATAGCATGAAACCCTATATATGCTCACCTCGATCACAATCAAGAATTAGACTTGAGCATTAGACGATGAGCACTACCCCAATATGCACCGAAGAAGTCAACCTAGAGATGGAATCTAGATCACTATGGTCTATACTATGAGGAAGAATAATCATACCTTTATATACTTCACATCTTTACTGGTAGGATTGAGAAGGGAAAGGACCTTCTAAGGAGATTCTATACTAACCTGCTAAGAGACTACCAATTATTCAAGTTGGGGGTGTGATAACATGCCATTTATACATGTAATTATGTGATTCTTAATGCAAATTAAGGCATAAAATATTCCATTCTTATGCATGTTATCACAAATTGAGTATATATCTATCACTTCATACATTTTTAAGATATTATCTCAAAATACATCATTATAGGGATAATTATGCATAATTAAAGAATATATTTTAGAGTAGATTATTCTCATCTACATTTGAGATTATTATTAGGTTTTAATGTTAAATAATAAGAGAAAATACTTTTTATACACTCATTTATTTTTTTAAAGTTTTATTTTCTAAGAGAAATGAGTGTATTTTTTAAATAAAATTTCTTCTCTTGTTATTTATTAAATTTGACTTTTTAAAATGATCGATTATCTAATTTCCAATCAAAAAAGACAAATTATGATTAATTTGGAGTTGCATTTTGAAAGTTTTGAATGTTCTAATTATTAGGGATTTTTATAGAATTCTTTCCAAATTTTTCTGATTTTTTTTTAATTTATTTGGATTTATTGTGAATTAAAAGACTAAAACTTTGGATTAAAATTGCATTGACATGGCAGCTGAAGTGGCGGAGGTGAAAATGTGTCGCCACGTGGTGACGTATGTAAACGCCACGTGGGGCACGTGTACTCGTGTGTGCGCGTGTGTGTGCATATGTGGGCGTGTGTGCGTATGTGTGCGTGTGTGCGTATGTGTGCGTGTGTGTGATTAGTGAGTTAAGCATCTTTTTCAAGATTTTTGCTAACTCACTAATCATTCATACCATATATACCCGTTGATTCAATTTGATTTTTGCCATGTGGGATTATTATGTTTATTTTTACGTGCATGTGACGTAGTGCATTCTGAAGCGTGTGATCGCGCGAATAAGTCATGATCGTTGATTTTCACTTAAAACATGGGGCACGTGGCGCATAACAGTTCATCAACGAATCATTTTAAAATGGTTTAATCTCAGCCGTTTGAGGACTTTTAACCGTTGAGACTAAAATTGACCAATGGACTCCCTTGGGCACATGTACGCATGTAGAGCGTCTAATGAAGATCAAACGACACGCGTTTCATGACCTTTCTTCTTCGCCCGTGACGTGGCAAAATCTAAGCGCTCATCTTCAATAGAACGAACACGGCTTAAATGTAATGATTTGTATCCAAACATTTCATCAAAGACGTTGATCAAAGATTAAACGCAAAATTCAATGGCTATGCTCAAATCTGCCTATAAATACAAATGTTCTTTGAAGATGTAAACCATTCAAAGGTGTTTTGAGTAATCAAACTATTGAGACATCTCACTCCTTGAATCTCTTACTTTCCTTCTCTTCTACATCAATTTCCACGTCCAATGAATGTTTAAGAGTATAATTTCATGGAGAGAATAGGGAGAATTCGCTTCTTTAATGCCGATGATTGTCTTCAAAATCGCTGAATGAAAAGCCTTTGATCTGGCAATCAATTGGATCGTTTCGAGTGCTATCTCGGGTTTGAATTTGTGTTTTCCTCCTAATCGCTTTCCTAGAACATCAGATTTCATTTTCAAATTGTTAAATAGGTTAATTTTAGATTGAATTTTGGTCTTCTTTCTCTTCTCGTTCAAAAATTATATCATATTTTTGCTATTTCATTTCTCCACGAATCTTGATCTAAATCGAGTGAGTTTTTATTCTGTGCATTCTTCTTTGAGTTATCTTTCAAAATTTATCAAAATCTTTAATTTTTCACCTCAATTCCTCGTCCGATTTTATCGAATTTGACAAAATACCTCTAAAATACCTTAGTTTTATGAGAATTTGACCATTACTCACCACTGCTAACATGCTATTTATACATGAATTTACATGATTATTAATGTAATTTAAGGCATTAATCATTACAAATATATGCATGCTATCATATTTTAAGTGTATTTCTATCATTTCATGTTATGATCTAAAAATACATCAATTTATGGATTATTATATATAATTAAAACATTATGATGTTTAATCCTAATTATATTTAAGATCATAATCATGTTTTAAGGATGAAAATATAAGAGAAAAGATCTTTATTAACATTTATGTGTTCTTATAAAGTTATTTTATAACACACATAAATGTATTAATTTAATTAATATTTATCCTCTTATTATTTTAATAATTTGACTTTTTATAATGATAGATTATTCAATTTCTGATCCAAAAAAATAAATTTGAATTAATTTGGACTTGTATTTTGAAAGGTATGATTTTTACAATTTATAGGAATTTTTTTGGAATTGATATGAATTTACTTCGATTTTTAAATGATTTAAAACAATAAAAAATGGGAAAAAAGGGTGCATTTATCGTGCGAGCCCACGTGGATGCGACGTGGCACGCAAGTCCACATGGCAGCGCCACGCGAACCCGCGCGAGTGCCTGCGTGGCACTGAGGTGACGTGTATACATATATATTTTTATTATACATATGGTTATAGTACTTATAAGCGTTCCATAGAGGAACTCGCTAACCAGCTTAATCCATCGCACCTTATATACCCAATAGGATCTATTAATTTCTCCCGTGTGAGACTAATTTCTCTTTTTCACGTGATATCAATCGTCGGATTAAATCGCGATGAATGGCGCGTGTAGATCACATGGAATCGAGGTCCACCCGATCAAAGATCGTGCACGTGGCTTAATTGGGACTTAAGTGAATTAATCTCGATTGTCCATCTCGCGAGTTATAACAGCTAAGATCATTTACAATCAGTGGATTCCTCAACATCTCACGATTGTTGGATGAAGATCCAATAGACGATTGAAAGCGACACACCTCCTTCTTCATGCGACAAAATCGCATCTCGACCTTTCATCCGCGATTGGACGGTCATCAAGCAGAAACACCGATTCGCCAAAAGACGTCTCATCGCGACCGTTGATCGCGATGCATCTCTTCATTGGACGGTCCTACCCAAACTTACCTCTTTCAATCTGCGTTCTTCGCGACGAAAGAACTGGCCCTTGAACTTTCGAGAAATTTGAACTGTACAGACACCATTCAAGTGCTAATTCGATTTCTTTGTGTTCTTAATGCATTTCTGCATTCAAGGAATACTTGAAATCAAAGTTTGATCGAGAGATTTGGGAGAAATCACATCTTGAACTTCAACTTCATCTTCGAAAATGCGGAATGAAAAGCCATGCATCCGGCGATTAATTGGATCATTTCAAAGGCTACTTTGGGATAGATTGCGTGTTTTCATCTTAATCTTTCATCATTTAGTGTTAATTTTAGAATTCGAATAGTAGATTAAGTTTAATTTTAGTTTAATTTTTGTTTTTAATCAAACTCGCTATACGACTTTTCTCCTAACTTCAAACTTCGATTACTCAGCAAATTCTTATCCAAATCACCTGATTTTTTATTCCATGGATTCGCAATTGAGTTATCTTTCTTAATATCATAAATTGCCTAATTTCTAATCTCAATTCATCGTCCGATTTGATCGAATTTCAAGTATATCTCTCAAAATTCCCTAATTCTCTGTGGATTCGACCCTTAATTACCATTATACTCTTTAATTAAATTGATTAATCATAAATTGGTAAGTTTAGGATTTTTTTGACTCTAAATTGTGTGCATTCAATGACCATTGGAAGTAGTCTCATCAACCACTCTACTCTTTAATTCTTGATTAATGACTTTAATTTGGTGAGTTTGGAATTATTTTTTACACTTAGTCGCCTGTATTAGTGATAAGAAAATAAAAAGTAGTTATAACCACCCATGGATTGCTCTTATTTAACTCTATTAAACTCTTGAACACACCATCCCCTCTACCATCTCATAACTTGATGTTTTTAGGATATTGATCATCAAAAAGAATTTGTTTTACATGAATTTTGCCTTTTCATTTTTAGGAACTAAACAAAAGGAAGGGTAGCAAAATCTTCCAAAATGGAATTCTTTAAAGGGCATAATGGGCCGTTAATAACCTGCAATCTTAACATGATAAAACATGATTATTTCTGCCAATTAAGGCATAAAACATTCCATTTGTATGCATGTTATCATACTTTGAGTCCATTTCTATCATTTCATGCAATTTTAAGTTATAATCTCAAAATGCTTTAATTTAAGGTTAATCATGATAACTTAAAGATAAAATATTTTATAACCTATCTTTACTTGAGATTATAAGGGGTTTTTAAAGTTAAATAGTGAGAGAAATCATTTTTTATAAACATTCATTTAATTTTCTAAAGTTAAAATCTTAAGGAAATGAATGTATTTTTGAAATAAAAATTAAATCTCTCGTTATTTAAATAATTTGACTTTTTATAATGATAGATAATTGAATTTCAGATCAAATGAAAAGAATCTGGATTAATTTGGAGTTGTATTTTGAAAGTTATGAATTTTTAATTTGTAAGGATTTTTCCAGAATTTTCTGAATTTATTTTCCATTTTAAATCGATTAAAACAATTAAAAAAATAACAAAAAGCGGTTTATTTTCTCGCGGGACCCACGTGGATGCGACGTGGCACACAAGGCCAAGTGGCAGTGCCACGTGGACACACGCGAGCGCCTGCATGGCGCAGAAGTGACATGTCATGCATATTTATATTTATTTGTAATATAGGGTTATAGTACATATAAGCATTTCGATTATCGGAATTACGCTATCCCTCTATTTCCGTCGCACCTTATAAACCCGTTTTCTTCCTTTTATTTTTACCGTGTGGGACTATGTTCCACGTTTCTTCTTAAATGCAGGCGACGTGGATTAACACGAGGCGTCGGATCGACGGCGCGTTCAATGCCGCGCGAGGATTGCGTGGACTCAAAGTACACTGGATCACGATCGTGCATGTTCTTTAAAAGAAGGAGTTAGAACGCTAGTGATTGAAACTTACGCGATGCATCTCAACCGTTAGATCGCGATTCAAGGGGCGCGATCTAATGTGTTTTATAACGCATCTCAATGGGTTCATCCAAGCGCTTCATCATGGATCGGACGGATGCGACATGTTTGAAACGGTTCACGATGAACCGTTCCATCGTAACCGTTGATTAATTTAATCTGACGGTTGCACCCAAATCACCTATAAATTAAGGTGTTCTTCGATTTTGTAAGACATTCTTGGATGATTTCATTAAATTGACCCATCTACACCCTTCTATCTTTGAATCTCTCATTTCTAATCTCTTCTAGACTCGTTTAGCATCCAAGGAGTGATTAAAAGTGAGATTTTGTCGATCGATTAAGGAGAATTAGTCTCCTGAACACCGATGATCATTTTCGAAATCGCAGAATGAAAAGCCTTCGATCCTATCATCATGTATCTAACCTTGGGATCATTTTGATCGCTATCTCGGGTTAGAAAACATGTTTTCCATCTAACCTATCGCCATGTATCATCAATTTGTAATTTAGGATCGTAATTTAGTTTAATTTCATCGTTAATTTTGGTTTTATGTTCTTCTGATTTTTCGGAAATATTGTCCCACTTTGCTCTTTGATTTCTCCGCGATTACTAATCCAAATTGAGTGATTTTTTATGCCGTGGATACGTCTTTGAGTTAGCTTTCTAAATCTACCATTTTCCCTATTTTCTATTACCAATTCAACGTCCGATTTGATCAATTTCTAAAAGATCTCTCGAAAATACCTTATTTCTTTATGGATTTGACCCTTATTTACCATTATACCCCTCAATTCGAGTTAATTTCCCAAAATTGGTCAGTTTGGAATTATTTTTGACACAAATCGGTGTGCAATTAATGACCGCATCGATTCGTTCTGTCAAATGGCGCCATTGCCGGGGAATTAAGGCATATTTTTGAGAAAATTCGTCAATTTTGACTTGGTCAACATCGGACTTTTCATTTTATTTCTTGAATTTAACTCACATCGATCATAATTGGAGTGATTCGAAGTGAATTCCATCTTCGTGATCCTTAATTCGACGAGAACAAGTGAATTGAACCCCTTTTCTAAGGATTACGAGCGATCATTTTTCAAAATCGCGTTAAGAAAGTATAAACACTCACAGATACCGACACCCAGGTATGATCTTTGTCATTATTTGATAATTAGTATTATATATAAACATTAATGATTTTCATGAGATGTCATTCACTTAGAAAACATGTTCTAATGCCTTCCAAAAATGAAATTTATCTTAAATGATCCTCAAGTCGATGTCATCTTGAGTAATTTTCTCTCTTCTAAGGATTACTGTCTATTGCTCACAGGTATTGTTTTGAGAGGGCCGAGCTCTCACGGAATCACGCATGACTTGTTTTTCTAAATCATTGTTGAATTTTTTATCTTTATTGAAATTCACGATTCTATACGAAAAAGCCTGTTGTACTAGGGTTCTTTAGAGTATCTCGTCGTCCTAGGCCGCATTGAAGTCATGGTCTGCGTAGACTTAGGCCATGATAGATTCGAAGTGATCTAAATTTCAACCGCTCAATCGATAGAACTTTTTCTAGAAAAATATATCTATATTTCTATATTTACATATATAATATAATATATCTATAATATATTACCTCGAATAAATTGTGATTACATGAACCTGATTTGATTTGAATTTCATGAATAAATTCTGAATTACACCTTCAAACCATATAGTATAATGATTCATTATTCATAAAAAGGATAATTGTGGTTTGATCTTGAATAATTTTCTTATCATGCATCAAGTTTTGATTCATAATAATCACATTAATTGTTGGAGAATATGAGCTTAAATGAGTCTGGCTGAAGACCTTAAACTTAGCGCTTAATGGGAGGCAGCCCAAAGTTATCCTTTTTGTGTTTTTCCTTTAGTTTTTTCAGAATAAATACATTGTCGAAGAACTATACTATGAAAGGCGCACGCGCGAGAAATCCCGTGAACAAGCATTAGAAAGCCCAAATGAGTTTTTCTAAACCCTTTTCTCCTCACCAAATTTTTATCATTTTCATGCCATGATCATTATCATTGCTATCTTCTTCATGAGCATAGTAATTTCATTGAGGACAATGAAGAGTTTAAGTTGGGGGTTGAAGACTTATAAAAATTAAATAATTTTTCAAAAACTTTTAAAATTCTAAATTCTCTTATTTTCCAAATTTTTACTACTCTTCTCCACCTTAGAAGTCTTGAAAGTTTGAGATCTTATCTATTAGAGATGTAGAAATGAGGGCCTTATAGCCCATATGATTACATTTTGAGTAATAAAATCAAGTGATCTAGATAAACCATGGGATTATTCGTAGTGGTTGACTTCTTTGGGGTTGGTTATCTAACAAGGCACCGAGGAAAAATGAGTAATCAGAAGGTTGAAGTACTATAGGATTGAAATGGAGAGATTTTGAGTAAAGTTCAAGCAAAATTCCTATCCCCTACCTTACATCAGCCAAACCTACTTAGTGTGAGAATTCCTTGATTCCGAACTTTCCCTTAAAAGAGTACAATGATCCATAATTTTTTGAGGCACCTATCTTTACCCTATTAGGCATTTAGTTCCAAGTTTCCTTTCCAGTTAATTAGTGACACCCATTTTCAGCCTCACTTAAGATAATCACACTCCCAAGTGACTCACACATCCATCACATCTCCTCCACATTCCTCTCACATGTACATATCCCTTCAAACATTACACTTCACATTTTGGCAAACTCTCTTCAAACCTCCACGAAACAACTCCTCCATATCCTTATTTCATGTAAACTCTTTTGAAATTTTGAAGTATCTTTGAAAAAGAAAAATAAAAATAGTTACAGAAAAAAAGAGGCAAGGAAAAAGGAAGGAGAAAATAAAAAAGAGAGAAATAGAAGAAGTGAAAAGAAGGAGAGTAAGTTAGGGGAATATCTTCTTTTCTTCCACCACCATCTCTACCATTTCCATCTATCCCTACCATCCATCACCATCCACATCATTTGGGAGCTAAAATTATCATAAGTGGTACCACCTTTGCTTTTAAAAATCCATTTTGTTTATACACATATTTTCTTTTAACCACATCATTCCTTTAGATATAGTGTCTTTAATTTTCTTTCAACCACCTCAAACGCTGCATCCCAAAGATAGGAATAGATTTGCAATTGCACTTTTTCTAGGAGGAAGGTAAGTTGAGGGGAATTCTAATGCATTAAGTAGCCTCCATTTTGAGGGAAGGAGTAATCAATCTATGGAGAGGGTAAGGATTACATCTGCTCATGAGAGTGTGAGGATCTTTTCATCCCCATATCATTAAACCCTAGATATGCTCACCTCGATCACAATTGAGAATTAGACACGAGCATTAACCGATGAGCACTACCCTAATATGCACTAAAGAAGTCAACCTAGAAATGGAATCTAGATCACTATGGTCCACACTATGAGAAAGAGTAATCATACTTTATACATTTCACCTCTTTAGTAGTAGGATTGAGAAGTGGAAAGGACTTTCTAGGGAGATTCTATAGTAATATTCCTAAGAGACTAGCAATCATTTAAGTTGGGGGGTGTGATAACATGCAATCTTTAAATGGTAAAACATGATTATTTATGCAAATTAAGGCATAAAACATTCTATTTTTATGCATGTTATCATACTTTCAGTGCATTTCTATCATTTCATACAATTTTAAGTTATAATCTCAAAATGCTTTAATATAGGGTTAATCATGATAAATTAAAGATCAAATATTTTATAACCTATCTTTACTTGAGATTATAAGTGGTTTTTAAAGTTAAATAATGAGAGAAATCATTTTTTATAAACATTCATTTAATTTTCTAAAGTTAAAATCTTAAGGAAATGAATGTATTTTTGAAATAAAAATTAAATCTCTTGTTATTTAAATAATTTGACTTTTTATATTGATAGATAATTGAATTTCAGATCAAATGAAAAGAATCTGGATTAATTTGGAGTTGTATTTTGAAAGTTATGAATTTTTAATTTGTAAGGATTTTTTCAGAATTTTCTGAATTTATTTTCCATTTTAAATTGATTAAAACAATTAAAAAAATAACAAAAAGTGGTTTATTTTCGCGCGGGACCCACGTGGATGCGATGTGGCACACAAGGCCACGTGGCAGCTGACGAAGCGTTTTCGTGCGTCGTTAAATCACAAAAGCGCCGGTCAAACAAAATTTAGAAAACCGAACTCACAAAGATTAGATATAAAAATCAAGTATTGTGTAAGTATCCGGTCGATCCATAGAAAGCAGGGTTGACTTTAATTGCAGAGTTGACTCGGTCAAACTTAGGTTTAAAAAGGGTTTTAAAGAAGTAAAAATAAGAAGTAATGAGTGGAAATGATATAAATAGACTAAATAAGAAGTTTTAAAAATTTAATTATCGGATTTGACAGAGACAAGTCAAAAGTCAAAGTAAAAGCATTGACTTTCACCAACAGTAGGTGTACTGTAAAATCAGAGAATCAAACAGTGTCAGCAGATTACGAAAATTATATATTTGGAAACTAGAGAGAAAATGAGAATTAATTGATATATAATTCGTGATTTTTGGATAAGAAATGGATTTACTAGGAATTATTGAAAATCAAATATCAGAAAATCCCTGAAATGAACATCTCAGAGGAAATCTTCAAATTGACGAGTCAAATGAAATCCAAATCTTGCACTTTATATGTCAATGGAAAGCTAAGAACCAGAGGAATCTAAAAAGACTAAAGTGATTGAATTCTGATTTGTAAATTGAAAGTAATTGACCCCAAAAGACAACATTTGACTTCTGATGAAAGATGAACAGTCCTCGGTCAAATGTCAAATTGATGGGTCAAATGAACTCGGAATTCGATGAATTTGTATCCACGGAAAGCTGAAGAAAAGAGGAATCCACTGAGACTAGAATCGAGTGATGTAGAATTATAATCAGAGAGATATCCTATTTTCAAAATCAAGCAATTTTTGGACTCAAATTTGAGGAAAATGAAGAACACTATGAACTAATTTGCAAAATTAAACTTCTAAATCTAATAAAAACTCAAATTACCTCCTAATAATTGATCGAATCTCACTACTAACCCGATTGCCGCAACGATAAAGCTTCAATTCTCATGGATTGAAGCAAATTTGCTCGGATTCTTCCTCGTGGACGTTCGGAATTCAAGGGGAAAATTTGATGAAATCAAGGAGAAATTCGTGATCAATCCCGCTCCAATTGCTTCGCAATTGAGTCTAAACGCGGGGGGATCACGATGAACTAGAGATCTTCCTCGAAATTTGCTTAATTCCTTCATGAGTCAATCAAAAGTTGAAGAACAAAGTGATGGAGGACCATCTCAGCGACCAGGCTATAGCAGGTGACGGACCCGAAGCCGCACGAGGACGTCCACGTCGAAGCAACCGAGCCGACTTGAAGGACCCTGCCTTAACTATACAGCCTGAAATGGTTCTCCGATCGAATTTCCCTTTCCGCACTTTTATTTGTGTTTAGAGCTATGTGTGTGTCGGGGGGCCTTGTGTTTTCGGGCCCTCCCGGACCGTTGGGACCTTTTTCGTGGGCCTAGTTAGGGGGCTTGGCTTCATTTTGGGCCAAAACACCCCTTATTTACGGGTATGCCCCCAGGGCAACCCTCCCTCTTTCTCTCTCCTATATAAGGGAAGAGGAGGAGAGAGAATGTTAGAAAATGATGAAGAGAATTTGAGAAGAAAATCGTAATGTGACCTCCTCATGCAAGAGAGAGAGAAGGGGGATCCCCCCTAGGGTTTGATCTATAGCCCTGATCCGCGCGCCGCCGCTGTCCTCGCTGCTGCAGCTTCACCGCCGACCCTGTTGCTGCCCTGCCGCCGAGTCTGCCGCCGCCGCGTTCCGTTTTCCGACCGCCGCCACCTCTTTTCCGTTCTAAGTTGATTTCTCCCGTCCGGTCCTCTATTTTCGCTTGCAGTCGAGTGGGAACGCCGCCTAAGCTTTGAGCGATCCTTTCCGGGCCGCTTGGTCGCCCAGCCGTCGCCGCCGGAAGCCGGAACGCCGAAGCGCCGTCGCCAAAACCCTAGGCGCGAAGAGAGAGAAGACCGCCGAGTCCCGCTGAGTCGACTCAGCGAGACCCCGGCCGATTCCGACGCTGAGTCGACTCAGCGCCCAACCCGGTTTTGAGTAACCCGGCGATTCCGCGCTGAGTCAACTCAGCGGGAATCGGTTCGCTGAGTTGAACCGGTCCAGACCGCCAGACCGGTCCCGAACCGGCCCAGACCGCCCAGACCGGCTCAGATCGTCGCAGAACCGCCCAGACCGGCCCGAACCGGTCCTGAACTGGCCCAGATAGTCCGAACCGGCCCAGAATCGGCCCAGCATCGCCATATGGGCCCCGAATAGGCCCACATTGCACCTAAGAGGCCCCCTCAGGCCTCTGAGTCCACGTTTGGGGGTTTCCTTTGAGGTTTCTATTTGTATCTTTGTCGCTATTCCTTACGGCGCTTCTTCGTGCTTTGCAGGTCGGTCTTCTCAACGTTCGAGGAGCTGCATCGCACCGCGACCTTCCGAACTCCGGTCCCGCAGGTCAAGACGTTTACCTCTTAGAGTATTATTATCTTTTCCAGTGCCGGCCACGTGTGTTCCACCGCCGGGGATTAGTTATAGGATTAGCTGTAGGATTAGGATTTGTCAGGGATTGGGTTCTTTTTAGGTGCCGGACTAGTTTCGTTTTCATCGTACGAGTGCGGGCTACCCCTACTGTGGTATCCCGAAACGTAGGTCGCCGAGCTGATCTATCGGGTCATTGGGAGCTTGATATCCCTAGTTCACCCCTCACTAGAGTTTTCCGGGTTTTCACCCTAGGTCAGCGGCAGAACCTCGTGACTCTCATTGTCTTAAAACCCGCATTTGCATTCTCATTCCGCTGCATTTAGCCATTAGATGATCTTTCTGTGTTGTAACGCGAGCCGCGCGATCCCGGCATCTGTCGTGTTACATCACAAAGGGAGAATACATGGGTTTTTAAAGGGGAAATTGGCCCAAAAATCATGGGCAGTTGATGCGTTCATGGGAGCGATTTGATGGGGTCGTGGGAGCGATTCCTTTGAGCAGGATCGTGGCTTTAATCCCGCGACGAATCGGCCCCGATTAAGCAGTGAATTGGTCTCAAATTAGCCTCAAAAGAAGCCACGATCGCACCACGATCAGGCCACGATTGCGCCGCGATCGCGCAACGATCGTGCGTCGATCATGATCTTGAGTCTCAGTCGGTCGCCGTCTGATCCAGTGGAGGCGATTCCACGACAAAAGCTCCACGATCGCGGCTCGATCGCGCCGCGATCGCGATTCGATTGGACCGCGATTGCGGTTCGATCGGACCGCGATTGCGGTTCGATCGGACCGCGATCGTGGAGATCTTCCACGAATCGTTTGGAGCGTTCGATGAAGATCTTGTGGCAGCTCACGATCATCCGTCCGATGGAGATCGGACACTCCCGAGCCGTCCACTCGTTTCTTGATCCGGTGTTCCCGCTCAAGGTCCACGATTAAACTCCAGACGTTCAATCTTCAATTGGCGCATCGTGATGCTTCCACGCGTCCACCCATGATATGCCCATCTTCTAATGAATCGCGTCCATCTGATGACACCATGTGGTGCAAGGTGGGCCTTTGATCTTTTCACTTACGTGCGTTTTAAACGCACGTGTTGCGAGTGGCGATCGGGTGGACTTTGAGTCCATCGTATCGACGCTTTCCAGTTGATACCCGTAAATCCCACGTAAGCAGTGGGGCCACGCGTCGTGCAAAGGTAAAACTCCGCGGGACTTTAGTCCCACACGGAGGAAAAAGAAGAACATAGCGCGGTTAAATAGGGGGGTGGAATCATCAACTAATTGCGTTACTGCCCCCCCTCTCTTACCATGGCCCCACTATACCCGTGGGCCCTCCATATGCGAACCCACATGCCACGTGGCGCCCCTCACGGGCGTCCTCGTTGACCCATCTGTGTGGCCTCTTGCCACGCGTCAGCGCCACCTGCGCCTCGCGTGGGCCAGCCGTGGCTCTGCCACGTGGCCTCGGTGCCACGTCGCATCCACGAGCTGGTCCCGCGTGCCACGTCAGCTCGCCGCCTAGGCCCGCTCACCACGTCATCACCTGTAGGTAATAAATCCCCTTTTTTGCGATTTTAGTAAAGAAAAAATCAAATAAAAATCAAATAAAAATCAGAAAAAGGTATAAACTTCAGAAATTCATAACTTTAAATATACAACTCCTTTTTAATCTAAATTTTCTCCATTGGATCACAAATTTCTTCCTTTTTAACATCATGTCATTTAAAATATATTTTGAAAGAAGAAATCAAGATGAATTAGAATTTACTTAAATCTTTTCTCACTAAACATTCTAAATCATAATTTCATCTTGAAATTATCCTTCCAAACATTTACTAAAGTCAAAAATTATTCAATACAAGAGATTAACTTCTATTAATTTAAACTTAACAAAAGATTAATCATCTATTAAGCATAAAATTATCCCTAATTTATGCATAAATATCAACTTTAGTGAAATGACATGCCAATGGAGAAAATTTATGATAACATGCATCATATTCACATAAAATAAGCATGAATATGAGTTAATTAGGATAAGAATTCAAGTTATAAATGCATGTTATCAGCGGCGCCACGTGGACCCACGCGAGCGCCTGCGTGGCGAAGAAGTGACATGTCATGCATATTTATATTTATTTGTAATATAGGGTTATAGTACATATAAGCATTTCGATTATCGAAATTACGCTATCCCTCTATTTTCGTCGCACCTTATAAACCCGCTTTCTTCCTTTTATTTTTACCGTGTGGGACTATGTTCCACGTTTCTTCTTAAATGCAGGCGACGTGGATTAACGTGAGGCGTCGGATCAACGGCGCGTTGAATGCCGCGCGTAGATTGTGTGGACTCAAAGTCCACCGGATCACGATTGTGCACGTGCTTTAAAAGAAGGAGTTATAACGGTCGTGATTGAAACTTATGCGATGCATCTCAACCGTTAGATCGCGATTCAAGGGGCGCGATCTAATGCGTTTTATAACGCATCTCAATGGGTTCATCCGAGTGCTTCATCACAGATCGGACGGCTGCGACATGTTTGAAACGGTTCACGATGAACCATTCCATCGTAACCGTTGATTAATTTAATCTGACAGTTACGCCCAAATCACCTATAAATTAAGGTATTCTTCAATTTTGCAAGACATTCTTGGATGATTTCACTAAATTGACCCATCTACACCCTTCCATCCTTGAATCTCTCGATTCTAATCTCTTCTAGATTCCTTTTCGCGTCTACGGAGTGATTAAAAGTGAGATTTTGTCGATCAATTAAGGAGAATTTGTCTCTAGAACACCGATGATCGTTTTCAAAATCGCGAAATAAAAAACCTTCGATCCAGCAATTAATTGGATCATTTTGATTGCTATCTTGGGTTAGAAAACATGTTTTCCATCTAATCTATCGTCATGTATCTTGGGGGTCTCTCCTTTTGGTTGTCTCTTCTTCTTCTTCTTCGGCTTCTTCTTCCTCGACCATTTTCTCTCTTAGGTTTCTTTTTATTCTTGGGAAATTTTGTTCGCCAACGTTCTTCCCGTCAGAAGGATGTAATAGAAATGATGGGTTCTTCCTTCTTCACCTTCTTGGTAATATTTCCTTCCCCGATCTCCGTCTCTAGCTCTCCCATGCTCAAACTTTCTTCTGCTCTCTTTTTTCTTAAAAATCTCTATCCCTCATTCTTCTACCATCTTTCTCGTGCGCCTATCAATCTTTTCCTCTTCTGATTCTTCTTACACTCTCTAAATTTCTCCTTCACATTCTCGGTCCTAATTGAGCTCTCGATTTCTCTCTTTTGTCATCCCATGATGTACTCTTTCCCCCTTTAAAACCCACAGGCTTTTACGCTTGCTCTCTTTATTGCTCTCCTTCCCTTGATTTCTCTCGCATCTATATCCTCTCTCTCTCTCTCTCTCTCTCTCTCTCTCTCTCTCTCTCTCTCTCTATTTCCGTCTCGCATAGCTCTCTGTCTCCCTTTGTCATTCTCACTCCTGCTCACCCCATCTTTTATTCATTTTATCCCGATTTCACTTCCCCTCTCATCCTCGGTCACTATCATTCTCAAGATCTCTCCCTCCTCTTATAAAAACCTCATGCTACTGCCGTATTCTTAATTCACTCCTTCGTCGCCTTTCTCTCTCTACCTCATGTGTATGCACATGAGCAGCATCCGCTCCTCATCATCTCCAGCATTCCTTCTTCGTCCGTTCATTTTTGAACTCTCCCTTCACCTCTTCTCCTCGTCATTCCCATGAAATTATACTCCGATCACTCCTCTCCCTCTTTAACTCCATTCCACTGCACTGCATATCCCTCTCGCGCTCTCTCTTTCTCTCTCTTTCTTTCGCCTCTCTCTCTTCTTTCTCTCGCAATCTCGCTTTCTTTAACTTAATCTTCACTCACAGTCAATCTCCCTTTTCCCTCTCTGAATAACTCCCAGCCGCGGTCTTCTCCTCTATTCCATTCAAATCTTCTCTCCCTCTCATCTCTCTCTTCATTTCTGATTTCATCACTCTACCTCTCCTTCTAGCGATTCTCAGATTCCCTCTGACGTAGCCAAAATTTTCCTCTCTAAAATTCTCTCACTTCCCCGTGAACCTTGCATGTCCTCCCTTCTATGAATTTTTTTCTCTCTCCTTACATTCTTATTTCCTCTTACACCCATTCACACAATCTCTCTAGGCCTCTTTCTTCCTTCGCTTCATCTGATCCCGCTCTCTCTCTCTCTCTCTGTCTCTCTCTCTCTCTCTGTCTCTCTCTCTCTCTGTCTCTCTCTCTCTCTCTCTCTCTCTTCCCAGCTCTCGGCCCTACGTAAAGTTGCACTAACCCTCCTTACTTGCCCCAACACTCGGCTCTCAATTCCATTTGTCTCTCTCTTATGTTCCTCCGCAAAGTATCTCTCTCACGCCCACGCTCTCTCTATTTGTTTCACATCCTTTATCCACCTTGCACTTGTTTTATCTTAATCTTTCATCATTTAGTGTTAATTTTACATTTTGAATCGTAGATTAAGTTGAATTTCAGTTTAATTTCGGTTTTAATCATTTTCGCGATACAAATTTTCTCCTATTTTCAAACTTCGATTACTCTACGAATTCTCATCCAAATCACTCGATTTTTTATTCCGTGGATTCGCAATTGAGTTATCTTTCTTAATATCATAAATTGCCCAATTTCTAATCTCAAATCGGCGTCCGATTTGATCGAATTTCAAAGATATCTCTCAAATTTTCCTAATTCTCTGTGGATTCGACCCTTATTTACCATTATACCCTTAAATTCGTGAATTAATCTTTAACTTGGTAAGTTTGGACTTTGTTTTGACACGACATTGTGTGTTTTCAATGACCATACAAAATCATTTTGTCAGTGCCGTAAATCGGATTTAAGTAAACCTTTTGACGAATCATTTAATGGCGCGTGTACTCACCATGACCATCCGATGAAGATCCAACGAAAATGACGAAACGACGCGTCTCTTCCTCGTGCGACATGGACACATCTCACCCTTCCATTTTTATCAAACGGGTGCAACTTGATGGTGACGATTTATCAACAGGCAGTTCATTTGGATCGTTGATCTTGATGAACCATCTCATCCGACGGTTACGCCCAATTCTTCTATAAATTAGAGCGTTCTTCCTGAAACGGAACTGACACTTGGATTTTTGAGATTAATCAAACCATTTAGACACCACAATTTGAGAGTCAATCAATTTATTGTCCTTGTTGAAACATTTCCGCGTCTGAGGAGTGTTTGAAATCGAAAATTGATCGAGAGGATAAGGAGAAATCACATCTTGAACGTCATCTACGTCTTCAAAATCACGGAATGAAAAACCATGAATCCGACGATTAATTGGATCATTTCGAAGGCTACTTTGAGTTAGATTGCATGTTTTCATCTTAATCTTTTGTCATTTAGCATTATATTTACATTTTGAATTGTAGATTAAGTTTAATTTGGTTTTAATTTCAGTTTTTAATCAATTTCGCGATCGAATTTCTATCCCATTTTCAAACTTCGATAACTCCGCGTATTCTAATCCAAATCACTCAATTTTTTATTTCGTGGATTCAAAATTGAGTTATCTTTCTTAATATTATAAAATGTCTATTTTCTAAACTCAATTCGTTGTCCGATTTGATCGAATTTCGAAGATATCTCTCAAATTTCCCTAATTCTCCGTGGATTCGACCCTTATTTACCATTATACCCTTCAATTCATGAATTAATCTTTAAATTAGTAAGTTTGGACTTTTTTTGACACGACATAATGTGTATTCAATGACCATACGCATATCATTATAGTCAAGCACCCAACGCGCACATAAGGTGCAGACATGACAGGTACTGTAGCACCCGCCGAGATGGTGCCCAGAGGTGCCTAGAGGCACATGGGAGCATGTGCCTTAGCGTGCCAGTAGCGCGCAGCTCGGGGGGTACTGTAGCACGTGCCGAACAGGCGCCCCCTGGCACGCTATGGTACACAGGGACGAGAGTCAGTGCACGCTAGTAGCGCGCAACTCGGTGGGTATTGTAGCACTTATCGAGTGGGTGCACGCGTGGCACGGGGTCACATTTTTTGGAGGACCTCCTGTTCACATGCACGCATATCTCGGCGGTTACTTTAGCACCCGCCAAGATGGGCGCAATGTGCGCGCCACTTCGCGCACTTGAAAAGACAGTGGCTCATGAAAATCTGAAATACGTTTTTTTTATTTTTCTCCTTGTGAGCCTATAAATAAGGACCCCAAGAGCATCCCTAAATGTATCTGAGCATTGCTTTCTTCCTCAAGAGAGTTGTATATGAGTTTTGAGTGGTTTTACCACATTTCATCTCTTAATTCTATTCTTCTTCTTCTTTTGAGTGTTTAAATTCATTTGTGAGTGTGATCATCATCTTTTGGAGTGCTCTTTGAGGTTTTCTGCAGCCAACAGAGAAAGAGGGAAAAAATAACATAAGATGATTGCAACCTAGCACGAGAGAAACATAGAGGAGATTTGTTGGAGCACGGCCTTAAGCTCTGTGCTCATGGCTTAATCTGTTCATCCAACGAATCCCAGCATCTATGCGGCATCATTATTTTGGCTCAGAAATAAATTGTCACAATTGATTCAACTTTGTTTCTATTATGCAGAAATAAAGTGATGATGTTCAGTTGATTACCCATTGAAATTTTTATTATGCATTGAACTAACTTGATATAGTCAGCCAAGTTTTCACCTTTTTACTTCGATTTGGCATCCACTTGGTATTCATGATTCTAAATAATGGCGGTAACAACTCTCCGATTGTTGATGATAACCCTTGGTCTTTGGCACGGAAGTAGCTTCGACCTCATCAATGCGCGAACCCGTCAAATCAATCATTCAAAGCCTCATTTATGTCGATTATAAATGGGTAAACATCATATAGTGGCACCACCTTTAGGGTAATTATCAGATAGTGGCACCACCTTTTTTCACGCTCAAATAGTGGCACCACCTTTTTCGATGGCTCAAATAGTGGCACCACCTCAGCATTCCCGCTGAGGTGGCATTTAGTATTTTGTCCTCTTCCACTTGGCTGCCACGTGGTCCGGCTTATTCTCTCTCTCTCTCTTTATTGTCTTCCTCTCTCTTTATTCTCTATGAGGCGCTGGTGGACCGGCTGAGAAGGGGTGTCAGGCGAGCCGGGCTCATCCACACCTCCGTCAACATACTGCTGCACGACGAGCACAGAAGCCGTAGCCCCAAAGTCCGGCGATGCAAGTAAATCCCCAATAACTCCAAGCTCGGGGCACTCGCTCCACTCCGTTAACCCGTCGGTCAACGGCGAACTTCTCCCCTGGCCTCTGCCCACCACGTACAAATCATGAATATTGTCCATCCCCCTTATTGCCGCCACCGTCTCCTCTCCGTCACGCACCACCCTCTCCACGTACGCCACCGACTCATCGCTGACGTTCTTCACTCGAAACTCCTCTATAATTTCCTCGTCGAGTTCTTTCTCGCTCCTCCCCACGTCAACCACGGCGCTCTCGCTCTTTCTCGCCTCCTCCCCACTGTAGAGGAACCGGACGACGGTTAGACTAATCCCGGGATGGCCCGCCATGCGCCAGGCGTATGCCAGCGCCTCGCGGTCATCGGGGCCCCCGAAGAAAAGCAGCGCCACGTGGTGCGCCGCATGCTGCCCGGCGGCCACGCGCGCGGTGCCGCCGAGCCCGCGGTCTACCAGCACGCCGACGGAGCACGGCGCGCTGCCCAGCACCTCCTGGTTCACAGTTCTCATCCCCGGGTTCGTAACCTCCATTCCGCCGTCGACCGTCTGCTGCTTGTGGAAAGGCAGAATTATCAGCGCGACCCGCTTCTCCTCCGCTAAACTGCAAACGTCCTCGTGCATGTTAGAGTATGCTGACATGGCGGTTGCGGGTTGGATGGACACTCCCCCCGCGTGCTGCTCGTAAGTCTCGAAGGCGTGGGTGATCTGCTCCGACTGAGCTTGCGCCTTGTTCAGGTGATGGTGGTTATTGTGGTGGTGGCTTTCCTTCTCGTGTACCGCCAGCATGGCGGACTCGCGTCCCGTCAGCTCGACCAAATGTAGGGCGTAGACGAAGATGGGTGACCTCTTTGAAGGGTGGGAGACTTCGAGAATGCTGATGATAGAGGGGACGTTGCGAGTGCTGTGCACACAGGCGAGTACCCGGAGCTCGGAGTCCGGCCGGGAGCGGAGGATCGTTCGCCGCTTGTAGGGCAACAGCTGCCTCGGCGGCCGGTGCACCGCCGCCGCCAACGGCGTCGCATCAGGGCAGCGTTGGTGGACGCGATTTTTGCTGGGGTTCTCCCCGGATTCCTCCGGCGCTGCCGATCCCTTCGAGCTGTTCATAAGGTACGTTCTGAAAGTTGCCTGCACCGGCCGCTGTTTTTCTTTTGGCCCTGGCTCCCTTTTTCCCCGCATCAGAGAATGACGAGAGACAGAATAACGATAGAGAATAAAGAGAGAGGAAGAGAATAAAGAGAGAGAGAGAGAATAAGTCGGACCACGTGGCAGCCAGGTGGAAGAGGACAAAATACTAAATGCCACCTCAGCGGGAATGCTGAGGTGGTGCCACTATTTGAGCCATCGAAAAAGGTGGTGCCACTATTTGAGCGTGAAAAAAGGTGGTGTTTACCCATTATAAATCTATATACATAATAGAATAGGTTTTTCCCTGGCGAAGCTCTTTTTTCTTCCGTTTTTACCGCTCTGTATACATAGATCAATTTGAATTATAGCTTATATATACATTATTATACGAATTTTAATGATGGTTATATTAGTACATACAGATAGCTTTCTCTCTTCTTTTCTCTCTCCCTCACTCTTTCTTTTTCTCTCTCCCCGACTTTCTCTCTCCTCGCAACCTCCTGAAGAAGAAGGTCCTCGCAACCTCCTCAAGAAGAAGGTAAGTTTCTCTCTCTCTCTCTCTCTCTCTCCCCGACAGTTTCCATTTTCCATTTTCCTTTTTCCATTTTCCTTTTTCATTTTTCGATTTCCGATTTTCGTTTGTCGATTTCGATTTTCGTTTTTGTATTTCCTTTTCCTTTTCCGATATTCGTTTTTCGATTTTCATATTTCGATTTTGTAATTCCTTTTCCTTTTCCGATTTTCCGATTTTGCGATTTCCGATTTTCGTTTTCCGATTTTCATATTTCGATTTTGTATTTCCTTTTCCTTTTCCGATTTTTCGATTTTCGTTTTTTCCATTTCCGTTTTCCGATTTTGTATTCTCTCCGACAGTCCGATTCTCCGATTTTCGTTTTTGGTATTTCCGATTTTTCATTTCCGATTTCGTTTTTCGTATTTCTGATTTTTCGATTTCCGATTTCCAATTTTCCATTTGTATTTTCCGATTCTCCGATTTTGTATTTTCTAATTTCCGATTTTTTCGATTTTTTCCATTTGTATTTTCCGATTCTCCGATTTTGTAGTTTCCGATTTCCGATTTCCGATTTTCCATTTGTATTTTCTGATTCTCCGATTTTCGTTTTTAGTATTTCCGATTTCATTTCTGCGTTGTTCTCTTTGCGTAAAAAGTTCCTCCGCGCGATTTTCTTTTGATCGATTGGCGCGATCGATTCGATCAGCATTAGTTTACTCTTTTTTTTTATTAAAAAAGTTCCTCCGCCTCCGAAAATTTTTTGTATACAAAGTTTTGTATCCCCGTTCTCCGTGGATCAATTTATATACAGAAAATATAGCTTTCATTGATCTTCGTGGATCAATTTATATACAGAAATACTTAATTATGCGATATTATACATTCGTTTTAAATCAAATAGCCGATCGATGCATTTAATTCCTGATTCATTTTAATATTGTCTCCAGCCGTGAGATGTTCGACAGAATGCAAGCGCAACGATGGTGGGCAGAGAACTGCGACAAGATCATGGAGCTCTATTTCCGAAACCCGTCACGCCCCCCATTTCCGAAAATCGTCTCCAAAAAATTTTTGGAACGACGAGGAGCTCTTCCCCGGAAGGTTATTCGACGAGGACGAGCAAATCTGTCGAGGAAAATGGAGCAGGACGAGCCCGGAGTTTATATTACTATTAGAGCCACCGCGAGCGGTGGACGCGAGCTCCGGAGAGTGCGGTTGACTTTTCTGAAGATGTTTTGTTTCTCTCTCTACGTAATGGATTTGTGAATGTTTTGTTTCTGAATGTGTGATTTTGAGCAGCCGGGAGAGGTTCAATGAGATGCACGCGAGAATGTGGTGGGAGGAGAACCGGAGCAGAGTGCACAAGCAGTACCTCTGATGCTCGGTAGCTTTAGATTCAGTGTTTGACGCGAGAGAGGGAGAGAGAGAGAGAGAGTTAGGGCAGGAGATAGAGAGAGCTAGGGAGGGAGACGTAGGACAGGAGAGAGCGAGAGAGCTAGGGAGGGATGGAGGGCGGGAGAGAGACGGAGGGAGGGAGGGAGAGAGAGGGCGAGCGGGAGAGAGAGGGAGGGCAGGAGAGAGACGGAGAGAGGGATGGAGGGAGGGCAGGAGAGAGACGGAGAGAGGGATGGAGGGAGGGCAGGAGAGAGACAGAGAGAGGGAGGGAGGGAGGCCGAGAGAGAGAGAGAGGGAGGGCGGGAGAGAGAGAGGGAGGGAGGGCAGGAGAGAGAGAGAGGGAGGCCTGGAGAGAGACAAAGGGAGGGAGGGAGGGCGGGAGAGAGAGAGAGACGGAGGGAGGCCGGGAGAGAGACGGAGGGAGGGAGGGAGGGAGGGCGGGAGAGAGAGACGGGGAGAGGGAGGGAGGGAGGCCAGGAGAGAGAGGGAGGGAGTGCGGGAGAGAGAGAGCGTGGGAGGGAGTCCAGCCGGGAGAGAGACGGAGAGAGGGAGGGAGGGAGGCCAGGAGAGAGACGGAGAGAGGGAGGGAGGGAGGCCAGGAGAGAGAGAGAGGGAGGGCGGGAGAGAGGGCGAGCGGGAGAGAGAGAGAGGGAGGGAGGGATGGAGGCCGGGAGAGAGAGGGAAGTAGGGAGAGAGAGGGAGGGAGGGAGAGAGAGAGAGGGAGGGAGGGATGGAGGCCGGGAGAGAGAGGGAAGTAGGGAGAGAGAGGGAGGGAGGGAGGTAGGGAGAGGGAGGGAGGGAGGGAGAGGGAGAGATGAGAGGGAGGGAGGGAGGCGATAATCTATTCATCTCCCGATCTGTTTCAGATCGGGTAGACACTAGAGAATAGAGATAGAGATCAGACCGAAAAAGAGAATCTGTGTCATATATAGTGTATCCAGATAAAAAATTTCATCAGATAAAGGTACATACCTGTTCTAACCTGGAGATCTAAGGAAATCAAAAAAAATCTACAACATTAGGGCCGCGAAAGAAATAATTATCAAATGAAGGCGAAAGATCGAGAGGAAAATCAATACCTTAAATGGAGGACGTCCCATCCTAACCTCGCACGCTTCCTCGAGTGGGAGAGAGGGAGACGGAGGGAAGGCGGGAGACAGAAGGAGGGAGGGAGGAGAGGTAGGGAGGGCGGGAGACAGAAGGAGGGAGGGAGGACGAGAGGAGAGAAGCAGGGAGAGCGGGAGAGAGAGGTAGGGAGGGACGTCGGGAGAGATATAGGGAGGGAGGTGTGAATCAGTCATCCGGTTCAAACGAAGAACCGGCTCACGACGCGTTACTTACCGGCTCATCACCCGGCCGGTTCGAGGAGGTTAAGTGAACCGCTCAACGCGTTACGTGGACCAATCCGATGACATCTTTGTCATTAACGGCAATTGCTTCCGGTCTCTCCAACGGATCTTTTCCCTTGTATAATCTCTATAAATATCTCACCTTCTGTACTAAAAACATAATCAATAGAAGTTCAAGAACTCTGTTACTACTCTGAGAATCTCGTCATTCCTCTTCCTCTTCTTCTTCTCCCTCTCTTTCTATTTCTGTTCTACATTGAAAGAACAGCAGTTCCTCTGTTCTTACATGGTATCGAGCCAAAAAGCTACACAGCATTGATCAAGAATGACCGAGCATGCGAGAAGCTGCCTGTCGGAACAACTATTCCGCAGCAAATCTCCGCTGTCGGTATCAATCATTCAGGTTTGACTTTGTCTCTCTCAAACTAACCGAGAGACAATTTTTACTATGGCGCACGCAAATCTTGCCGTTCTTGCTGCCTATGAAGTTACGAGATCATATTGAGAAAGATCCTCCCTGAGATGTCGAGTCTGAACAAAGATGGACGAGGCATGTATAAATCCAGCTTATAAAAATCTGGTTCAAAACGGATAAGGTAGTCCTAGCGATTATTAATTCCTCGCTTACGAATCTACCATGCCTATTGTTGTTGGCAAAGAAACGCAAAAAGAAGCTTGGGATGCTATCATCTGAAACTTTGCGGGTAAATCGCAATCAAGAATTATGGAGCTTCAGACAAAAATTGCATAATCTACGGAAGAACTCAATGTCGATCGAAGCATATGTTCAAATTGTTCGGACCCTTGGACATGAACTCCGTGCAAATGGCAGCAATATCAACATGCATGATCTGTCTTTTGCATTACTCAGGGGACTAGATCAGCAATACAATGCATTTTATGCATCCACAAGTCAGCTCCTTCATACTCTAACATTCGATGATGTTGTGGCGAATCTTATTACCTTTGATTCACACCTAGCAAGACAGAACAACGATCACACCACAGGTGAATTCCCTCCATCCGCTCATTTTACTCACATCAACAATCAAGATCAAAGAAATAATCGAGGAGGAAGAAATAACTGTGGTAGAGGTCGTGGACAGAGAACTGTACCTAGATGTCAGTTATGCTTTAAACAGGGGCACAGAGTGATAAATTGCTATGAAAGATTCAATAAGGATTTCCTGCAACCAAATTACAAAGAAACTGTTCTTGGACAACAATCCAGAAATGTCCAACCGCAGGCTAACCTTGCAAACATGGGCATGTATCAAGGAAATCCCAATACCTGGTATCCTGACAGTGGATCAACCCACCATGTCACAAATGATTCTAATAACATTCAAAATCCAGCTATCTACACTGGACCTGATCAACTTTATGTTGGTAATGGACAAGGTTTGCATATCTCATCTACCGGTTCATCTTCTTTTCATTCGAATTCTGCTCATTTTAAGTTAAATAATATTCTGCATGTTCCATCAATAACTAAAAATTTACTTTCCATTCATAAATTTACTCGAGATAACAATGTATATGTGGAATTTCATCCTAACTTCTGTGTTGTGAAGGATATACAGACTCGTCAACCATTAATGAGAGGGGAGCATAAAGATGGACTTTATCTACTCCACTTCTTGCAAAATTGTTCATCATATGTAGGAGAAAAGGCATCCCCTAATACGTGGCATCATCGGCTTGGCCATCCTCACTTTCGTGTTCTACAGAGCATTTTGAATAAATATGGCCTTCCCCTTACTCATAAATTGTCACACTTATACTGTGACGCATGTAGAACTTCCAAATCTCATAAACTACCGTTTACTATCTCTGTTCATAAGTCATCCAAACCTCTGGAATTAATTCATTCAGATGTCTGGGGTCCAGCACCCATCCTTTCCCATTTTGGTTTTTCTTATTATGTTGTTTTTATAGATGATTTTTCTAAATACACTTGGCTTTTTCCTCCACGGAAAAAGAGTGATGTTCTGTCTACTTTTATTGAATTCAAAAAGAAAGTGGAAAATCATTTCTCAACCAGAATTGTTTCCTTCCAGTCTGATTGGGGTGGAGAATATCAGGCATTGACTACCTATCTAAAAGAGCATGGCATTCATCATAGAGTTTCTTGCCCATACACATCTGAACAAAATGGGACAGCTGAAAGGAAACACAGACATCTTGTAGAAACTGCCTTAGCCTTACTCAAAAATGCTTCTTTACCAGAAAAGTTTTGGGATGAAGCTGTCTCTACAGCTGCTTATCTCATCAATCGGATGATCACACCACTTTTACACAACAAGTCTCCATATGAAATAATTTTCAATATCTTACATGATTACAAGTTATTACGGACTTTTGGATGTCTCTGTTATCCTCACCTTCGACCTTACTCTCTTCATAAATTAGATACACGATCTGAAAAATGTATCTTCCTTGGCTATAGTAGCATTCATCTTGGATATAGATGTTTATCTATATCATCCAATAAACTTTTTATATCTCGAGATGTGATTTTTGAAGAATCTATTTTCCCATACTCTCACTCATCTACCTCCTCTGACAACACATCTACTGGAATATTAGGAACTCATCCTACACCTCTTTCCATTACTGTAAAGCCTTATGTTCAAAACACTCCCATCAGTACATCTTTCCCAGCAACTGAACCTATTCCTCCTGATCAAAACACAATTACCTCTTCACATGAGTCCACTGACTCAGAAGAAAATGATCGAAACATACCCTCAGCTGATCCAATTTCACCCGATACCACCTCCTTTCTAAATGATCGAGAACTGCATTCAGCTGATCCAATTTCACCCGATACCACTCCTCTTTTAAAAACCAAATCCATTAGTGAGATCTACTCCAAAACTCAACCGATTACCAATCACCCTCTGCCTGAGTGTTTTCTTACTAATACAACTATTCCATGTGAACCAATCTCCTTCTCACAGGCTATGAAAGATGCTCAATGGTTACAAGCAATGAAGACTGAATTCACTGCACTACAGCATAATCAAACATGGAAGCTAGTCCCTCGATCAACATTCATGAATGTCATCAATTGTAAGTGGGTTTTCAAATTAAAACATAAATATGATGGATCCATTGAACGTTACAAAGCACGGCTAGTAGCCAAAGGTTTCAAACAGGAGGATGGGTTTGACTATGATGAAACATTTAGTCCGGTTATTAAAATTACTACTGTTCGTATTCTATTATCTCTAGCTATCAGTCAAAGATGGCTCATCCATCAGCTAGATGTCTCCAATGCGTTTCTACATGGTGAGTTGCAAGAAACCATCTTCATGGAACAGCCTCCGGGATTTGTCAATACAGCTCTTCCTAATCATGTATGTCAATTAAATAAATCGTTATATGGTCTTAAACAGGCACCTCGAGCATGGTTTTTAAAATTATCTACATATTATCTCTCGGGTTTTCTGCTTCCAAAAGTGACACATCTTTGTTTTTTAAATATCATAATAATATTCCTTATTTCTTTTTAATTTATGTTGATGATATTCTTCTTATCAGTCCAGACTCAGCTGGAATTAAAAATCTCATTAGTTCTCTGAGCTCGACCTTTTCTATGCGAGATTTAGGTCCTGCTCATTATTTCCTTGGCATTGAATTCATCTCTACACCAACTGGCTATTTTCTTTCTCAATCCAAATACCTTCTATCAATCCTGCAAAAAGCACATATGGATAAAGCTAAACCTAGTTCTAATCCATGTTCCTTCTCCAAATCCACGGATTTTACAAAATTCCATGATCCCACTCTCTACCGAAGTATTGTTGGGGCACTTCAATACCTCACCATTACTCGACCAGATATTTCCTTTTCTGTTAACAAAGCTTGCATTCACCCACACACTCCGATTGGACCAGTGTGAAACACCTGCTGCGCTATTTAAAAAATTCAATCTCGGACGGCCTTTTTTATTCCAGTAACTCTGATATATCTCTAGAATTATTTAGTGATGCAGATTGGGCCAGCTGCTCTATCGATCGTCGCTCTACAAGTGGCTATCTCGTCTATCTGGGTCAAAATCTTATTTCTTGGCGCTGTCAAAAACAAAGGACCGTGGCTCGATCCAGCACAGAGGCTGAATACAAAGAGGTGGCCGATGCCACTGCTGAATTAATATGGATAAAATCTCTTCTTCAAGAATTGGGCATTCCGCTACAACGATCACCTATTCTGTGGTGTGATAATGTTGGTGCGACTTATCTCGCAGCCAATCCCGTCTTTCATGCCCGTACGAAGCACATCGAAATAGACTACCATTTCGTCCGAGAACAAGTCAAAATGAAGAATCTTCGCATTGGCTATCTTGCTACCAAGGATCAGACAGCTGATATTTTAACCAAAGCTCTTCCGAAAGGCCGGTTTCTCTTTCTCAAGTCCAAACTGCATCTTCATCCTACCTTGGACTTGCGGGGGAGTGTGAATCAGTCATCCGGTTCAAACGAAGAACCGGCTCACGACGCGTTACTTACCGGCTCATCACCCGGCCGGTTCGAGGAGGTTAAGTGAACCGCTCAACGCGTTACGTGGACCAATCCGATGACATCTTTGTCATTAACGGCAATTGCTTCCGGTCTCTCCAATGGATCTTTTCCCTTGTATAATCTCTATAAATATCTCACCTTCTGTACTAAAAACATAATCAATAGAAGTTCAAGAACTCTGTTACTACTCTGAGAATCTCGTCATTCCTCTTCCTCTTCTTCTTCTCCCTCTCATTCTATTTCTGTTCTACATTGAAAGAACAGCAGTTCCTCTGTTCTTACAGGAGGGAGGGAGACGGAGGGAGGGCGGGAGAGAGAAGGAGGGAGGGAGGGAGACGAAGGGAGGGCAGGAGAGAGAAGGAGGGAGGAAGGAGAGGGAGGGAGGGCGGGAGAGAGAGCGAGGGAGGGAAGGCGGAAGAGAGAGAGCGAGGGAGGGAGGGCGAGAGAGAGAGAGAGAGAGAGAGAGAGGGAGAGAGAGGGGGAGGGCGGGAGAGAGAGAACTCTCGCGGCGGAAATTATTTCCGTCGCGAGATAGGAAGAAGAGAGAGAGATTGAGGTGGGGGAGAGAGAGGGCGAGCGGGAGAGAGGGAGACGGAGGGAAGGCGGGAGACAGAAGGACGGAGGGAGGAGAGGGAGGGAGGGCGGGAGACAGAAGGAGGGAGGGAGGACGGGAGGAGAGAAGCAGGGAGAGCGGGAGAGAGAGAGGTCGCCTGGGACGTCGGGAGAGATAGAGGGAGGGAGGGCGGGAGAGAGAAGGAGGGAGGGAGACGAAGGGAGGGCAGGAGAGAGGAGGGAGGAAGGAGAGGGAGGGAGGGCGGGAGAGAGAGCGAGGGAGGGAAGGCGGAAGAGAGAGAGTGAGGGAGGGAGGGCGAGAGAGAGAGAGAGAGAGGGAGAGAGAGAGAGGGGGGAGGGCGGGAGAGAGAGAACTCTCGCGGCGGAAATTATTTCCGTCGCGAGAGAGGAAGAAGAGAGAGAGATCGAGGTGGGGGAGAGAGAGGGCGAGCGGGAGAGAGGGAGACGGAGGAAAGGCGGGAGACAGATGGAGGGAGGGAGGAGAGGGAGGGAGGGCGGGAGACAGAAGGAGGGAGGGAGGACGGGAGGAGAGAAGCAAGGAGAGCGGGAGAGAGAGAGGTAGGGAGGGACGTCGGGAGAGATAGAGCGAGGGAGGGAGGGAGACGGAGGGAGGGCGGGAGAGAGAAGGAGGGAGGGAGGGAGACGAAGGGAGGGCAGGAGAGAGAAGGAGGGAGGAAGGAGAGGGAGGGAGGGCGGGAGAGAGAGCGAGGGAGGGAAGGCGGAAGAGAGAGAGCGAGGGAGGGAGGGCGAGAGAGAGAGAGAGAGAGGGAGAGAGAGGGGGGAGGGCGGGAGAGAGAACTCTCGCGGCGGAAATTATTTCCGTCGCGAGATAGGAAGAAGAGAGAGAGATCGAGGGAGAGAGAAGAAGGGAGCGAGAGGGAAGAGGAGACAAAGACGAAGAAGGAGAAGAGAGAGAGAGAGAGAGAGTTCGCGGGAGAGAGAGGAAGGGCGCAGAAGACATACAAAGAGAGAGAGGTTACGGGAGAGAGAGGAAGATGACAAAGGAGACGCCGAGGGAGAGGGAGAAGATGAGAGAGATAAGAGAGAGGGAGAGGAGACGTCCCGACGAGAGAGGAGTGGCGCGGGAGAACTCCTTTCTTTGCATCAACCCAGAAAAAAATACTTTTCATCTCCCGATCTGTTTCAGATCGGGTAGATACTAGTACTGTAATAACAGTTTCCTACTCGAAGTATATTAAATTTATATCGAAATAAATAAATTTACTGGATCGCCCGAAAACCCTATGAACTAGTAAAAGTTCTAGTAAAAATTTAATAATAGATCTTTAAACTTATCTGGGAAATTAGTCATTTCGGTTAAATGAAAAACGATGCCGCTGATTATATGGATGGCTGATCACAATAGTTGAATGAATTCTATTAAATTCAGTTAGAAAACCTTATTTCTCGGTTAATTGGACTAAATTACGCAGTCAAACTCCTCTCTCTCCCAGACTCCCAGTTTCCATCCGTCTCTCTCCCTCTCTCTCTCTCTCGCTTCCTCCCTCCCTCCCTCTTGCATCCATATCTTTCTACCTCCCTACCCTTCTCCCTTTCCCTCTCCTGGTAGCTCCTAACTAACTATCTATCTCTGTCTCCCCAAAACTCTATCTCTCCCCAACCCCACCCCTTTTCTTCCCTCCCTCGCGTAATAGAAAAGGATGACGCTACACCATAAATCTCGCTCCAATAACACACGAGACAGTGAAAAGGACAGATAAGTTTTAGTCTTTATGTGCAGGCATTGGCTACCCATTTCTGCGAAATACCTTGAGCCCGCCCTCCACATCAAGACAGTGTCCAACGTACGGCGCAACCTTCCCTTTTCCGCCTTCCATCATCTTCTCCACTAGATATGAAGGCGGCAGATGAAAGCACGGCTCCATGGATATCTCCCAATAGCATGTGGGCTTCGGCATCACTGCATCCTTAGGTCTCGTTAGTATCCATGGCCTCAAACCTCCGAGTCCCTGCGCAGCATACCCGAAAGTCGACCAAGCGCTCGTCACCAGAACATCAGAAAAGCTCAGCAGATTGATCTCCATCCACGCCTTGATATCGTGGTTCTCTTTGTCCGTCATCTGCTGCTCTTCGTGGCTCGGCTGGTGCACGCTTACTAGCATTTTACCCGCTGGCGGGTGCTCCCAATATAGGGTTCTTATTCTATCCAAGTAGCCGTAGTGGAGAGTAGCCAGGAGGACGTTTTTTATCTTCCATTTTTTTGGTTCTACTGGAGGATCGTTCGGGTCGCTCTCCGGCAAGAGTTTTTCATGTATCGTGCAGTCGATGATCTGCTCGGAGACGATAGCAAAAGGAGAACTGCCGTGGTCGAAGATCCTTATCTGAATACCGAGATTATCCCTTCCAGCGGATAGATAAGTCTGATAGTATCGGGTGATGATACCCCAGACTTTGTTGGAGGGATGGAATAGATACCGCGAGAGGTGATGGAATACGGTATCCGTCTCCGGGAACATCCTTCTGAGCTCAGGTTCAAAGTCCGCATTCAGGAAGAATGCTGGAGTAAAGTAAACTTCAGATCTAAGAAGTATCCACGGAACAATTCTCAGTGCTTTTTGATCTTCCTCGAAGAAGAAGCGGTTATCTTCGATCCCGGAGTCTATGACGACATGGGCGTAGATGAAGGAAGGGAGCGGTTTTTTGTCTCTGATCACGCTCCCATAAGTGACATTATCCCATCTGCCGTAGGAAAATTTCTTGAGAGGGAAATCCGGGGGGATAACCCAAGAAGTTCCGGGAATGGGTTCGCAGAAGAGCTCCGCAAAATCAGTTCCCTTGTCGATGAGGAGGACTCTGTCGGTCAACAGAGCGTAGAGGAAGGCGGAAGATAGAGAAATGAGCCGGTTGCCTAACCCTAAGAAGGGAGTCCAGAGGGCGTATTTGCATTCTGTCTCTACTGCGGGGCCGTTGGGGCCTGCTTCACTTATATGTTTCACGGCCTCGTCATAGGCGCTCGTGCCCGGACCGCATCTCCTGTGGCGAGCTTCGTAATTTCGTAATTTCTCGACGAGATAGAAGGATGGTTTGTGGGGGGACAAGTGGCGGTATTCTACTGCTTCGTGCCTGCTTCGGCAGGACTGACGTTCAACGCCGCCGGCAATGAGGCCGCCGAGAGACACGTCCCTTGGTTGGGTTGCTCCTGAGTCGTCGTCCGTATTGGTAACTGCGAGTAGCCGTGGAATCTTATATTCAAGAATTTTGGAAGACCGCAAGCAATTGAATCAGGAAGAGTAATAAAATTATGCTTATTTGATTGCGGTGTGGGGTTTTTCTTCTCCAGAAAATCGTTAGTATGCATTTTCTATACACACACACACACAAACACACATATATATATTAAACGTAAGAGACCGAGGGCAGTGTTGAGATAAAAGACAGAGAAAACAAGGAAATTGAAATCAATAGAGCGAAAAAAAAAAGAGAAGAAAGGAAAAGGTCAAATAGATAGTTATAGAGAGAGAGGAGACGACTGAAAGTTAGATAAAGAGAGATGAGAGCGAGAGTGAGGTAGACAGAGAGATGGCTAGAGAGATTGAAATATAGAAAAAGATATAGAGGAAAGTGAAAGGTAAGATAGAGAGATTAAGAAGAGGAGGAAAGGGATAAAGTGAGACAGAGAGAGAAGATGATGGAGTGTAGTGGATGAAAAGAGTAATGAAAATATGAGAGAAGCGGGAAAGGAAGATAAAACAGAAGAGAGGAGGAAGACGAGAGAGAGGGAGAGAGAGAGAGAGATGTATAAATAGAGAAATAGAGAGAAGAGAGGAAGAGGAAGAGAGAAGGATTGGACATTGCGAGAGAGAAGAGAATACTGGAGAAAGAAGCCCGAGAGAGAGGAGAGGGGAAATGAAGGATAGAGAAGGGATCGTTAAGTCAGGAGAGAGGAGAGGGAAAGTGAAGGATAGAGAAGAGAGTGAAAAGAGGAGAGCGAGGTTTAACAGTGTGTAGAGGGAAAGAGTGTGTGAGATTGAGATGGACAGCGGGAGGGGAAGAGATAGTCTTGAAGAAAGACAAAAACAGAGGGATAAGTTGAGAAGAAGACAAACAGGGAGAGACACAAAGACAGAAACGGAGAGAGACACAGAGACACAAACGGAAAGAGACACAGCGACAGAAATGGAGAGAGACACAGAGACAGAAAAGGAGAGAGACACAGAGACAGAAACAGAGAGAGACACAGAGACAGAAACAGAGATAGACACAAAGACAGAGACACAGAGAGAGAGACAGAGACACACAGAGACAGAGACAGAGAGAGAGCCTGCCGATGCATGAATAGATGAAGGCTGATAGATTTTGGATATGCATAGTATTTAGACTGACGGCTAGAAGCATCCCTGGTTTGTAGACCGATTTGTGGAGATACGAATTGGTTAAACTTAATTTTGGACGTATGAATCTATTTTTAGTTATGGAAAGACTGAGCGTGGAGATCCATGTAGGGACAGTTTATAGAAGATTTCGGAAAGATAGACGGAAAGATAGAGAGTAAGGAAGAGAGAGAAATCGAGAGAGAGAGAGAGAGAGAGGCATTTTGTTCGTATTACCAGGCTCCCGCTGTAAGGACTCGCTGTCGGAGATTCCTGGGGAATACACGGACGATCGCCATTGAGTTCCGACGACTAACACGACGGTCAAAAACGTAAGCCAACCGACGGCCAAAAAGATCTTCCTTTCCAAAGACACTAGCGACGCTTCTTCGTGGTCGCGGCCGCTTCCTCTGCCGCCTCTTATCCGTAGTACATCCATTTGCCCGGCTTCCGTCGACGGATCCAAGGAGCCCTCCTCCACTATAAGGCCATCGGCCGTTGACTTTTCCTAGCAACTCCTCTCTCGAGAGTTGACTTTTGCAGCGGCATGCATCGTCAAGGTGTATCGCAGCACGCCACGTTAAATTTTTATTACCTAGCACATGTAAATTGATGTCTCAGTACAATATATATAAGTTCGCCGGTGAGGAATCGGGAATCAAGGGCCGGGATTTCTCGCCCAATCATGTGAGCTGGAACCTTTCACGTGACGATACTGGACTTAAGACTTTGTTTTAGAAGCATTAGTGGCTACAACACGGTCAACATCTTGAAGACTTTAAGAGCATTTAGAGGAGCCGTGGTGTAATTCATTTGTTTCTAATTTCTGCCCAACTCTACAACCATTTCTGATTAGGCGAGAGTAGAGATACAGACGGAGAGAGGAGAGAGAGATAGTGATTATGCTCCACCGTTTTCGGTCCCCAAACTATCTTTTTTACGTCCGACTGAAGCAACGGAACAGTTGTCTCTCGGTCATCATTTCGAAAATTAATTAGAAAACGAAAAATATTTGTTTTTTTCTCCAGAGAAAAAGCACCGCTGCTGCGGTGGCGTGGGCCGCGCCAGCGCTGGCATGCGCCACAACTGGAGTGCGCAGGTGGGGGAGTGAAAGCGCATGGAGAGGAGAGACGACCAGATTTTAAAAAACTTTGTTGTAATAATTGTGAACTTCAATACAGTGAAGAGAGATAAATTTTAATACTAACGTTTTGCCTTTAATGATAGTACGATGACCTTTAAAACAATTCAATATAATTACCTAAGCCGTGTGGCGCAGATTTAGTTTTGCTGCCCCAATCTGTAAAATAGAAAGCCGCCAGAACCCTAATCAGCTATAGATGGTCACCGCTGCTCTTGAGAAGAGAGGGAGACATGGGAGAAAGGACTTCTGCCCTCCTTGCTGTCGCTGCAATGAAAACCCTTGACGGCGGAGATATAACAAAGAGGAGACGGGTGGATTACTCTAATGATTTTCATGTTGTTCAAAATTATTTAGAATCTTTGGTATTTATCTCACCTCATGTCACTAGGTGGGCCATTTTTTTATTACCCTGACTTGGGGACCTAAGGTATTGTATGTGCATCTCCCTAGGAGTACAACAATCTCCCAAGGATAGCTAGAAATTGCTAGATTATCGAAGCATTTCTAGGAGTTCAACAATCTCCCAAGGATAGCTAGAAATTGCTAGATTATCAAAGCATTTCTAGTTGAACTTTGTGCATCTTGTGACTTCATGATTTCCGATGGTCCTACTCTTTCGATGTTTTTTTTGCACAAACATCGCTTCTCTAGCAATGCATGGGTTGACATCGAAAACTTTTCCAGCTGCTGTATGCTCATTTTAGAGCGGGCTGCCACAGGGAAGTCCACGAGCCTTGAAATCAATTGATGTCTAATTTAAATAGGACCTTTGATCTAGACACTATGAGATCCTTTGGGGTAAAGAAAATAAACACACAAGTTGACCTTATCCAGTGAAATTCCTAGACTCATCTGTTAATATTATATTCAACTCACTTCGAATCTGCCCTAACTGTTATAGTGAGGTTCAACTCTACAAGAGTCTTAGGCGTATCCAAGTGAATCTATAACAAAGAAAGTGGACAAATATAAAATTAACTAAAGATAGAAATAAATTTTTAAAATGTAAAAATAAAATAAAATTGGAATAGAAGAATTCTCCCACAAGTATGATTTGACCTTGTGCTTGACTTTCTACTCAACCATTGACTTTATTGATATGCCCTTGACTTTGTGCTCTATAGTTGATTTTTATATTATGCCTTCAATTTGCATACTATTTGACATATTGTTCAATGTTGAATTTCTGTTATGTCTTTGATTTTTCATAAAGCTTGGGAGTCTTCTATTGTGCCTTTGATTTAGTGCTTCATAGTTGAATCCAACATTCAATTATTTTGTTCAAAATAATTTTAGATTTGAAAAGCCCTAGAAATTTTGTTCAGAATATCAAATGTAATAGAAGACATTTCTTCCAACATTCAAAACAATGAGGCAACAAAAACAGATGATCCTATCATTTTATATACATCTAAATATAAATTTATAAGTTGATTAAAGGAGTTATTCATGTTATTCAAGTGTCTAGCCTATAATGGTATCCACATGATTAGTGATCCATTGGATCTATTAGGATCTGAGACTCGACAAGCTCTTGAAATTTCAATCAAAACATCGAAGATAGTAAAGGACATTGAATCAATCATTCAAAACATTAAGGCCCCAAAAACTGATCATCCAATCATCTAGTATAGATTAAATTCATACATCTAAGGTTCATTGATGAAGTTTTTAAAGTTGCTCAAGTATCTAGCCTCTAGTGGTATCGACATGATCTTTGGACAATGGGATCTTGTTTTCACCACTCTTTGCCTAGAGAAAACGAGAAGAAAGTTTATAATTTTTAACATAATTTGTGTGGGTAATCTTGGATGTGGTCATTATTATTGGGTTTTGAAGTCGATAATCCTTCCAAAATTTTGATCAAAACATCGCGTGCAATGGAATAGATTGAATCGAATATTCAAAACATTGAGGCACAAAAAATAATTGATCCTATCATCTAGTATGTATGAGAAAATATACTTACAGTGTTTCCTTGAGGGAGTTCTTGAAGCTATTTAATTGTCTAGCTTCTAACAGTATCCACATGATCTCCATATGGTTGGATCTGCTTGTCAAAGGTCTTCAGTAAGAAAGAATGAGAAAAAATTAGAGAATTCCTACAAGGCTTGCATGGTCATCTTGAGTCTATTGGGATCTGAGGTCGATAACTTTCCAAAATTTTGATCAAAACATCAAATGCAACGGAAAACATTGAATAGGATATTCAAAATACCAAGCCACCAAGAACAGATGATCCTATCATCTATTATGAATGAGAAAACATACAAGGTTTCCTTGAAGGAGTTATTGAAGCTATTCAAGTGTCTAGCCTCTAGCAGTATCCACACGGTCTCCAGATGGTTGGATCTCCTCTTCAAAGCTCTTCACTAAGAGAGAAAGAGAAGAATGGAGAGAATTCCCTCAAGGCTTGCATGGGCACCTTGAGTTATGGTCGTTATCACCCTATTTATAGACATTTGGTATGAGGTTTTTTTCATTAAAACCCTCATAATTATGTCTATATCTACCAACATCCATAGACCTTATGTGTGTAACCCTCTAGGTCCATATATCTCACTAGTTAATAACTCTATGGACCAAATAACACCTTATTGGTCAACCTTAATTAATTATCCACATCTACATATAGATTAATTAATCAAGGATCGATTTAACCCAATCGATAGGTTGAGTTGCCAGCCCGTTGGGTGCCAAGCTACACCACGTAGACTAGGAGATATGGAGTATGTAAGAACTCACTTAGGAACCTTCCCATCATCGATTATCATGTATGTATAATCCTTCATCCACATTAGACTCATGAATGACTTAGGGTATGGTCAACTGTCAATCCCTAATCGGTCACTCAAGTTAGTACTGATGTGTGTAGAAATCATCGGGAACTCCTTCTTCGATATTTCTACTACCTTGGCCAAGGATTTCATCGCATCTCATTCCTTGAGTCAATCTCCTCAAATACTTAGGGTGGATGATCGCATCTTGATCACACAATCATCTTGAAAGACTTCATGCCATATTGAATATATGACGTTTTAGATATCCCGTGGCTAGGGATTCATAAGTCATAATCAAAACATGATCATACATTCATAAGATGTCTTTGGTGTCTCAAGTCAAAGGACCATATACACAACCATGACATGAATCAACCTGATTGACAGTTAGGTATAATACCATTCAGGGATTCATACGCATCAATTCAGTGAACTCTTTCTCCAAAGAGCACCTACTATCTATCCTTAGTGTCTCCACACCGATGGCTATAGGATCAGCCATACTCGTCATATGAGTTGGATTAGATAGTGCTATTCATTCCGGATAATTCGATGTCCTTCTCGAATATCCCACGAACAGGAATGTTTAGAACACATATTTAAAGGCTAGTGATCACTATACTATGATATCATCATAATTCACTTAGTCATTGCACATGCTCATGAACTTCATTTTAAACATCACACAAGAATGACAATGAATAAATTTCATTTCAATGAACATAAACAAGATACATAAAAGTGTGATTGGCTTATAGGCCACATAATATCCATCAAAGTGGTGGTTGTTCCCCCCTATTTCTAAATATTTGGTATGTGGATTTTCATTAAAAAAAACTCATAATTATGTCTATATCTACCAACATCCATAGACCTTATGTGTGTGACCCTTTAGGTCTATATATCTCATAAGTTAATAACTTTATAGGTCCAATAACGCTTTATTGGTCAACATTAATTAATTATCTACATCAAAATATAGATTAATTAATCAAGGATCGATTTAACCTAATCGATAGGTTGAGTTTCTAGCATGTCAAGTGCCAAGCTACACCATATACTCTGAGAGATATGAAGTATATAATAACTCCCTTATGGAACCTTTCTATCATTGGTTACCATGTATGTATAATCCTTTGTCTGCATGAGACTCATGAATAACTTAGGATATAGTCAATTGTCAAACCTTAATTAGTCACTCAAGTTAGTATTAATGCGTGTAGGAAATCATCGGAAACCCTAATATTTCTACTTCTTTGGCAAAGGATTTCATCCAATCTCATTCCTTGAGTCAATCACCTCAAATACTCAATGCGGATGATCCCATTTTGACCACACAATCATATTCGAGGACTTCATGCGGTATCCAAAATATGACATCTTAGAGATCCCTTGGCTTGGGATTCGTAAGTTATAATCAAACATAGTCATCCATCCACAAGATGTCTTTAGGGTCTCAAGTCAAAGGACCCCATACACAACCATGATATGAATCAACCTGATTGATAGTTTGGTATAATACCATTTAAGGATTTATATGGATCAATTCAGTGAACTATTTCTCCAAATAGCACCCACTATTTATCCTTAATGCCACCATACCTGATGGCTACAAGATCAGACATACTCATTATATGAGTGACGTGTCATTTTTGTGCGTCGTTAAATCACAAAGACGATGGTCAAACAAAATTTATAAAACCGAACTCACAAAGATAAGATATAAAAATCAAGTATTGTGTAAGTATCGGGTCAATCCACGGAGAGCAGGGTTGACTTTAATCGCAGAGTTGACTAGGTCAAACTTAGGTTTAAAAGGGGTTTCAAAGAAATAAAAATAAGAATTAATGAGTGTAAATGATATAAATAGACCTAATAAGAATTTTTAAGACTTGAAATCTCGGATTTGACAGCGAAAAGTCAAAAGTCAAAGTCAAAGCGTTGACTTTGATCAATAGTAGGTGTACTGTAAAATCAGAGAATCAAACAGGGTCAGAAGATTACGAAAATTATATATTTAGAAACTAGAGAGAAAATGGAATTTATTATATATAATTCATGATTTTTGGATAAGAATTGGATTTACTATCAATTATTGAAAATCAAGTATCAGAAAATCCCCACCTCAGAGGAAATCTTCAAATTGACAAGTCAAATGAAATCCAAATCTTGCAATTTATATGATAATAGAAAGATAAGAACCAGAGGAATCTAAAGAGACCAAAATGATCGAATTCTAATTTTTAAATTGAAAGTAATTAACCCCGAAAGTCAACATTTAACTTCTGATGAAGGATGAACAGTCCTCGGTCAAACGTCAAATTGAAGGGTCAAATGAACTCGGAATTCGATGAATTTGCTATCCACGGAAAGCTGATTTGGAATTATAATCAAAGAGATATCCTATTTTTAAAATTAGAAACTTTTCAGACTAAAAATTAGGAAAAATGAAGAACACTATGAACTACTTTGCGAAATCAAAGATCTAAACCTAATAAAGATATAAATTACCTCTTGATAATTGATCGAATCTCACTACTAACCCAATTGCCGCAAGAATGGGGCTTCAATTCTCGTACATTGAAGCGAATTTGCTCGGATTCTTCCTCGTGGACGTTCGGAATTCAAGGGGAAAATTCGATGAAATCAAGAGATGAAATCGTGATTATCATGCTTCCATGGCTGCGTCTCTACACTCTTGGAAGCAGAGGATCACGAGAACTTAAGACCTTCCTCGAAACTCGCTTAATTTCTTCACGAGTCGATCAAAAGTTAAGAGAAAAGAAGGGAGAATACACCGGTTTTAAAGAGAAATTTAGCCAGAAAATTGGGGGTCATTGAAGCGGTCGTGGAGGCGGTTTTGCTGGGTCATGGGAGCGATTCCTTGCGGCGACATCGTGGCTTCCCGATCGGCATGGAATGAGCGATGATTTGGCTTCAATTTAGCCTAAAAAAGACCACGATTTTTGCCACGATCGGGTCACGATCGTGGGTTAATCGTGACCCTAGATCTCTGATGGTTGCTGTCTTGATCGAGTGGAGGCGATTCCACAACGTAAGTTCCACGATCGCGGCTCGATCGCGCCGTGATCGTGATTCGATCGGACCGCGATCGTGGAGTTCTTCCACGAATCTCGTAAGCCGTCCGATTGAAGTTCAAGGGAGGGGACGGTCCGATCGCGATCGTGAGGCACAGTTGATCACTGCCGTCAGATCTGATCAGGTAAGGTGGGCGGTCCGATCGCGCGATCAGGCTTTGCCACAATCGGCGTCCGTTCGATGAGGATCCAACGCTCCAGCAACTTCTACGTGTCAGCATCTGCGGCGTTTAATCATCGTCACTTAACCCAAAAATAGCACACGTGCTTAAATCATTGATCGCGTGGACTCGAGTCCACGAGATCGACGCCGCGGGATCGGGGTCGACCAAATCCAACGCCTGTCGTGCCGACACGTCACCTGAAAAAGGTAAGACCGTGTGGGAACATAGTCCCACACTGAGAAAAGAAAGGGAAATGACGCGTATAAATAGGGGGAGCGCAAGCTTAACGTAATTAGCGTTATCGCCCCCCTATGTTACCAAGGCCCACTATACCCGTGGGCCCTCCACTTACCAGCCTTATCTGCCATGTGGCGCCCCTCACGGGCGTCCACGTGGGTCCGTCTGCGTGGCCTCCTGCCACGCGTCAACGCCACCTGCGCCTCGCGCGGGCCACTTGGGCTCTGCCATGTGGCCTGAGTGCCACGTCGCACCTCGAGGCGGTCCCGCGCGCCACGTCAGCCGCCGCTCGCCACGTCACCCTGCAGGTAAAAACCCCCTTTTTCGCGATTTTTAATAGAAAATACCTCCTATAAGTCAAATAAAAATCAAATAAAATTCAGAAAAAGGGCATAAAACTTCAGAAATTCATAATTTAAAATATACAACTCCTTTTTAATCCAAATTTTCTCCATTGGATCAAAAATTCTTCTCTTTTAAATATCATGTCATTTAAAATATATTTTGAAAGAAGACATCAAGATGAATTAGAATTTACTTAATCATTTCTCATTAAACATTCTAAATCATAAATTCATACTGAAATCATCCTTCCAAACATTTACTAAAGTCAAAAATCATTCAATAACAGAGATTAACTTCTATTAATTTAAAAAAAAGATTAATCATCTATTAAGCATGAAACTATCCCTAATTTATGCATAAATATCAACTTTAGAGAAATGACATGCCAATGGAGAAAATTCCTAAAAATTATGATAACATGCATCATATTCACATAAAATAAGCATGAATATGAGTTAATTAGGATAAGAATTCAAGTTATAAATGCATGTTATCAATGAGTCGAATTAGATAATATTATTCTTTTTGGATTGTTTGATTTCCTTCTCAAATATCCCATGAATAGGAATGTTTAAAACATATGTTTATAGACTAATTATCAATATATTACGATGTCACTATAATTCCCTTAGTCCTTGCATATGCTAATGAACTTAAGTATAAATATCATACAAGAATGACAATAAATTTCATTTCATTTCAATGAACATAAACAAGATATATGAATTAATGGAGTTATGAATTAGTGTGATTGGCTTATAAGCCACATTATATCCATCAATTTTCTCCTTCTTTATAGAGATTGGCTACAAAAACTTTTCACAAAAGCCCTTAAAATTATAACTATTTCAACAAACATTCATCAACTATATGTGTATGACACTCTAGGCCTATATACCTTGGTAGTTAATAACACTATAGACCCAATAACACTAATTCATCAACTTTATCAATTCACTATATCAACATGAAGATTAATTAATTAATGATTGATTTAACCTAATTGATAGGTTAAGTTGTCAACCCATGGTGTGGCAAGCGACACCACATGCTCTAGGAGATATGGAATGTATATGAACTTTTTTATGGAACCTTGTTGTCATTGGTTGTAATGTACTTATAATTATACTTTTGTATAAGACTTATCAATAAAAATGAATTTATTTATAAGATATCATTGGTATCTCAGGTCATATGGCCACACACATAACTATGACATGAATCACCTTGATTGAAAATTAAGGATAATACCATTTAAGGATTGATATGGATCTATTCAATGGACTATTTCTTGAAAAAGCGTCACTATCTATCCATGGTATCTCCACTATGATGGCCATAGATTCAACTTTACTCATCACATGAATCAAATTAGATAAGTTTATTCTTTTTAGATAATTTGATGTCCTTCTCGAATATCCCTATAATAATAATGTTTATAGACTAGTGATCGATGCATTATGATCTCATCATAATTCACTCAGCCATTACATATGCTGGAGGACATCATTGTAAAATCATAAAAGTATAATAATAAATAAGTTTCATTTCAATTCAATGAATATAAACTATACATGGAAATGTGATTTGGCTTACAAGTTACATGATATCTATGAGTGAGTCCCATGAGATGGGTACTCATTAGTTGTTCTATGATTTTTTGTGCAATCGCAAGGTCATGAGAAAAATATATTGTTGATATGTGATGTTATATTTATTTTGTGAAAATTGGGAGTATACCTTGATAAATTGAACATTTTCCCATTTCTACTATCCCCCACAAGTGAAAGCGTTATCGCACTTATATAGTTTATGCACCTCATACCTTTTTCACCAAAGTTCTCATTTTTCATGATTTTAATGTTAAGATTTTGGATTAGTTTTGAGTGACTTTGTAAAAAGGGTTAAAAACTTTGAACCTACTTTTTTTCTTGAGTTTTAATAATTGAAGGATTTATGGGCATTCTAGAAAATAAAGAAGAGAAGGAGAAGGAGAATTTCTAATTTATATATTTATTTTTCATTTATTTTAAATTATAAATTAAACTAAGTGAAAGAAGTACTTTTCTCCTTTTTTATATTTTTTATTTTAAGTTTAGAAATGAGATGATAATTAAGAAAATAATGTAAGAGGTTTCATTGAAAAAGTCCTTATATTTTTTAAAGGACATGATTTTTCTAGGGTTTTCCTATTTGTATAATTTTTATAATTATTTTAAAATTATTTCAGTGTAGGGATAACTTGTGCAGATGGGTGAAAAAGTTAATTCATGGTGATTGAAACATGAAATTACAAGTCAAAAATAAAATTTCAAGTCACTCGAATCATGTAAAGGAATCAATTAAAATGATGAGTCGAGGTTTAATCCATAGGGAACGAGGGATTATATCAATGATTTAATGGACCCAAAAAAAATTAAAAATCTAATTACTAATTGAAGTACAAAAATTATGAATAAATATAATCTAGAAATAGGAGAAAAAATTATTCCAACAAATCTAAGAATACACAAATTGGATAAAAAATGATGGAGAAATTGATGATGGAAGAAATTTAAGAAAATTGGCCTAGGGAGAGAGAAAATGATGAATTCTATCTTCATTTTTTATGTAAACTCGTAAGGAAAGCCTAATTGTGCATTATTTTTGTAAAACAGTCATTCCTAACCTAGAAGGTATGAACAAACAGTTTAATTCAAACCCAATTGTGGCTTTAGTTGCTTTTTCACCGTAATTGCACTTCTAGAGTTAAAGAAAGATTCTCCAATCAAGTTTCACATACATATGGGATATGATTAGACATTAATAAAGGTTTTTTGTCCACACATGGTTAAGAACACCAGAGATTTAAAAGAGAACAAAGAATTTTCAAGAAATAATCGAGATTCAAGAAAAATGGCAAAAATAATTTGTGAAAAAATCTTTTATAGGATGATTGAGATGGCTGAAATAGGTCCACACCACCCCAATTAAAGAAGAGGAGAGAGGAGAGAAAGAGTTGGGAGGTGTAAAAGATTTTACTCATGCAATTAACCAGGTTTACAATAACGACGCCTAGGATCACACCATATACCGCGATATGATTGTCCATCCCATGGTTGTTCATCACTTTTAATCTACACCATATAATCTAGATGTGGCGGCTGTATACACTAGCTGTTGTGATGAATGATAGATTTCCACAACCCGCATGCTCATAAGTGACATTTGACAGCCACTGATTGATGGCATGGATGGGCGATTAGGATGCTACCTCATTGCCCAATTTGAAGCTCTTTCAAAAACACTTGAGAGTCACAAGTCTCCTTCGTTCCATGGCTATGAGAGACAATTGATGATGTGATAACACGCAATCTTAACATGATAAAAAATGATTATTAATGCAATTTAAGGCATAAAATATTCCATTTATGTGCATGTTATCATACTTTAAGTGCATTTCTATCATTCTATGCAATTTTATGTTATAATCACAAAATGCATTAATTTAGGGTTAATTATGATGAATTAAAGATTAAAAATTTTATAACCCATCTTTACTTGAGATTATAAATGGTTTTTAAAGTTAAATAATGAGAGAAATCATGTTTATGAACATTCAATTAATTTTCTAAAGTTAAAATCTTAAAGAAATGAATGTATTTTTGAAATAATATTTAAATCTCTTGTTATTTAAATAATTTGACTTTTTAGAATGATAGATAATTAAATTTCAGATCAAATGAAAGAAATTTGGATTAATTTGGAGTTGTATTTTGAAAGATATGATTTTTATAATTTTTAGGGATTTTTCTGGATTTTTCTGGATTTTTCTGGATTTTTCCGATTTTATTTTCGATTTAAAAACGTTTAAAATAAATAAAAAAATGCAAAAAGTTTTTAATTTCCGCGCAGGGCCACGTGGATGCGACGTGGCACTCAGGGCCACGTGGCAGCGCCACGCGGGCCCACGCGGCTATGCATTTATTTAACTATTCTATATAGTACATATATATAATGGGTATAGTGAGCCTTCCGTAGTACGGAAGGGTATTCGACCCTTTAATCCGTCGGGCCTTATAAACCCGACGGATTTCACTAACCTTTTCCGTGTGGGACTAAAGTCCCACACACTGTTTTAAACGCAGGCGACGTGGCGGACGGAGAAGCGTTGGATCGGGATGACGCGTCGATCTCACGCGTCGATAAGATGGAGTGCGGACCACCGGATCAATCAAAACACACGTGGCGTTTTAAAGGCGTTATAACGGCTGAGATGCCTCGGCGCGGATCGCATCTCAATCGTCTGATCGCGATCCAAGGGGCGACATCCAAGGCGTTTTATAACGACCATCTGCGTGGGATAATCCAGGCCGTTCATCGGGATCGGACGGCCACGACTTAAGCGAAATGGTCCACAGTGGACCGTTCCATCATAACCGTCGATCGTTTCGATCGGACGGTTACGCCCAAATGCCCTTTAAATAGACTTGTTCTTCGACATTTTTAAGCATTCAAGGAGGATTTTGCTTAATCGACCCATCCAAACCCTTCCTCTCCTGAATCTCTCGCTTGTAATCGTTTCTAGATTAAATTTTGAGTCCACGGAGTGTTTATAAGTGAGATTTCGTCGATCGAGCGAGGAGAATTTGTCTCTTGAACACCGATTTTCACGATTGAATTCGCGGAATGAATAGTTGTCGATCCGGCGATCAATTGGATCGATTTGATCGTTATCTCGGGTTAGAAAAAAAGTTATTCCTCTTATCTATCGTCATGTATCATCAATTTTAGGTTTAGGATTTCAATTTAGTTCAATTTTGTTTTTTATTTCAATTTGTGTTCTTCGCGATTCCGAAAATTTCCTCCCACTTCCATCTTTGATTTCTCCGTGATTACTAATCCAAATCGAGCGATTTTTTATTCCACAGATAGATCTTTGAGTTGTCTTTCTAAATCTACCATATTCCCTAATTTCTCACCTCAATTCATCGTCCAATTTGACCAAATTCCAAAAGATCTCTCAAAAATACCTTAATTCCTTGTCGATTCGACCCTTATTTACCATTATACCCTTCAATTCGTTATAAATTCCCAAAATTGGTAAATTAGGCTTATTTTTACACGAGACTTGTATGAAACCAACGACCTCGCGGTCTCGTCTCGTCATGATGTGAATTAGATCATCCTCAATCTTTGGTGTAGATATCCCCAAGTGTCCATCCATAGGCTAAAATTTTAGTCCCATGCATGCACCGAATTTTGATAGTGCTCTAAATGCATTAACCTGATCATAAGTGGAATAGCATACATTTTGCCTTTGCATTTATTTTTCTATGTATTCTTTAGAATCGTAAATCAGAACATTAGAATATTCATTTTTTTTGCTCAAAGCATTGAGTGTCAGCTTTCCAGGACAACATACAACCCTCAAATTTCTAATTATCCCTTATAAATTCAATATGAAATTCAAGAAATAGAGGAAAATCTAGAATTACATGTGAAATTTTCTATTAAATTGAAAATGCAATAACTTTTGATCCACATATCTGATTTGGATGAATTTTTACCCACATAACTTTATTTTGAGCCTTCTTTCCCATCGCCTAGACAATTCAAAAATATATGGAGGGGGGTAAATTAAAAATCAATCTAAAGATGGCCTCTTCATTTTTTAATTTTTGTGTGAATCATCATCCTTAATTTTTTATTCTTTGGGATTTCTTATATGCCAGACCTTAGATAATGCAAACTTAATAAATATGACTATTTCATAGTTTTTTGACCTTGAAAATCATCAATAATGGAAATTTTTCCATTTTAGTGCTACTTCATGCGAAAATGAGCAAAGGAGTGCAAAAACAAGATGAATGCAAAAATAACAGAAATTCATGATAATTACATACCAATTTCAAGCTAATCTTGTATTAGAGTTGATTAATAATGATGAAAATGCATGTAGTGATAGCATGTCATGGTGGTAAATGATTCACTGACGAACGATGTCGTGCGGTTGTTCAAACACACGATCGTCGGTCAAAAAATATTTATAATTTTGAACTCAAGATGATTTAAAAATCAAAAATCAGTTACATCCATGAGATCGGGTGGGTCAAACCATATAGAGCACAGTTGACTTTTATCGAAAGAGTTGACTTGGTCAAACTTAAATTTGATTTGGGTTTTTAAGAAATGAAAATGATACATTATCAATGGTAATAGAAGTAATACATGAGAGAAGATATTTTAAGAATTTTGAAAACTCTTTGGAGAAGAAAAATCAAAAGTCATGGTCAAAGCATTGACTTTGACTAGACTTTGACTTTTTATAAAATCAGGAAAGCTCCGCGCTGCCACGTCAGCACCGCGCGGGTCCCGTGTTTAATAAACCGCTTATTTCTAGAAATTCCTGAAAAATCACAAAAAATTCTGAAAAATAGTTAATCTTCAAAAATTCATAACTTCATTTCTATAACTCCTTTTTGCATGTAATTTTCTTCCTTGGATCAAGAATTTGATCCTCTTTAAATCTATTTCCTTAACTAAAAATTCGACAGAAAATATAATTATGATTGAATTAATTCTTATTTGACTGCTAGAGTCAACTAAGGTAATTCCCTCTTTCACTCTTCTTTTCTTCCTCTTCTTAAACCTTCATGCATTCACCTAAATCCTGGAATATTTAAAACTAAAATTTGGAGATCAATCATAAGTGGTTTGACCTTTGAAAGGGTGAAACACGCTTAAAACACATAAGAATGGTCAATTGATAAAAAAAAATTGGAATTAAGTGATTTTGCTTTAAATTGAAGAAAATTTCATTTTAAGATGATAACATGCATCACATAGACTAAAATTATGCATTAAAACAATTAATTATGATGAAAATAAGAGTTAAATATGTATGTTATCACACCCCCCCCCCCAGCTTGAATCATTGCTAGTCCCTTAGCAATGGAAACATAGAGAATATGTAATAGGACTAAAAAATGACCTCAAAAGATCAAGGGTTAAGCATTGATAAAATCTAAAATGAATGTTCTACCTTAAATGATGTGAAGAAGAAATTAGCACACTAGAAACTTTAGGCTCAAGGCATTCCTCTGGCGAACACTTTAATCTATCGAATGAACCAAGAATTCCTCTTGCTCTAGATACTAATAAATATATAAATACATTAATGAAATGATTCATCTTACCAAAGTCAATTGTCAATTCCCCCTTGCACTATAGAAACGAATGTAAAGGTGTAAGCAGTAGAAACAAGCATCATCCTTTCTATTCATAATGGCTATAAAATAAAATCGGCTAAAACATATGGGAGGCTACTTACCATTCTAATTTTATTTTTCTTTTTTTCTTTCTATTCATTCTAATTCTACTTTTCTTTTTTTAACTTGTTGCAAGCCTTTTTAAGGAAAGGGATTAGATGATAAAGAGTGAATAAAGGTGAGAAGATGTAGGATTAAAACTTTCTAAGGCTTTATATGCAGCTTATTGGAAACAACATTCACATTTACTCATTCAATGGTGCTCATCCTACCCATGTATCGTCCTTAGTAGATGACGTAACGATTCATGCGGTCGCTGAAAATAAACGATCGTCGATCAAACATAATTATAATTCTGAACTCACAATAAAAAAAAATGAAATCAAGTATACTATAAAGATTGGGTTAATCCACAGGGAACACGGTTGACTTTGATCGAAGGGCTAACTTGGTCAAACTTAAGTTTAATTAAGAATTTTAAGAAATGAAAGTGACATATAATTAATAGAAAATATATGACTATATCAGATAATATATTTTCAGAAATTTAGAAAATGATTTGACGAAGAAAAGTCAAAAGTCAATGTCAAAGCATTGACTTTGACAAGATGTTGTCTTTCTATAAAATCAGAGAAGAAAAAGAGAGTAAAATATTACGAAAGTTATATATTAAAAAACTAGAGAGAAAATAGAAAATTTTGATATCTAATTCGTGATTTTAAGAGAAGAATTAGATTTATTATGATTTATTGAAAATCAATGATCAGAAAAATCCCGAAATGAATACTTTGGTCAAAATCATCAAATTGACTAACCAAATGATATCCAAATCAAGAAATTGACATATGAATAGAAAGATAACAATCAAAGGATTCCAAAGAGACCAAAATTGTCAAATTTTACTTTGTATTTTAAGAGTAATTGCCCCCGCAAGTCAACGCCCAAATTCAGATTAAAAATGGACAATTGTTGGTCAAACATCAAATTGGAGCATCAAATGTTGATGAAGTTTTACGAATTTGATATCAACAGAAAAATGATGAAACAAGGAATCCAATAAAACTAATATCAAAGGATTTGGACTAATACAAGAAGATAGAAGGATTTGGACACGTGGGGATATTCTACTACCTCGTGCCTGCTTTGGCAGAACTCAAGGTCAACGCCGCCGGCAATGAGGCTGCCGAGAGACGCATCCCTTGGTAAGGTTGCTTGTTCTGAGTCATCCTTTTTGGTTGCTCGTTCTGAGCCATGGAATCGTTATTCAAGAATTTGGGAAGACCGTAAGTAATTAAATCAGCAAGAGTGATAAAAATTATGCTTATTCGAACACGTTGTTGGGTTTTTTTTCTTCAGAAAATCGTTACTGTGCATTTTCTATTCATAAATATTAAAAACATTTAACGTAAGCTACCGAGGGAAGTGTTGAGATAAGAGACAAAGAAAACAGGGAAATGGAAATAGATAGAGTGAAAAAGAAGAGACAAAAGGAAAAGGACAGTCAAATAGACAGTTATAGAGAGAACGGAGAGGATTAAAAGTTAGGTAGACTAAAGTGAGGAAAGTGAAATAGAGAGAATAGAGAGATTGAAATATAGAGAAAGATAGAGAGGATAGTGAAAAAGTAAGATAGAGAGATTAAAGAAACGAGTAAAGGGAGATAGTGTGACAGAGAGAGCAGATAATCAAGAGAAGGGGAAAAAAGAGTAATGAAAATATGACAGAAGAGGGAAAGGAAGATAAAGAAAAAGAGAGGAGCAAGACGAGATGGAGAGGGAGAGAGATATATATATATATATATAAATAGAGAAATAGAGAGAATATAGATAGAGGCAGAGAGAAGAAAGGATTGGAGATTGCAAGAGAGAAGTGTAAGAGCTGATTTTTCTTCATCAAGCAAGGCTGGTGACGAGACGAGACTGCTAGGTCATCGATTTCACACG
>CM044104.1:19509573-19670540 GCA_024174645.1 Lemna minuta
AAATCGTGGATGCAGAGGAGAATGGGAGAGAGGGGAAATGGAAACCGGAGGAGAGGAACAGCGGAAGGGGAAAATCTGGAGGTTCGTGGAGGGGCTGTGCGGCAGGGGAGGAAGATGACCAGTGGGGATAATGGCGGTGCGGCGGTCCGGAGGCAGCGGCAGCGGCGGCGGCCTGTGGCGGCGGCGGCGACGGTGGCTTGTGGACGGCGGCGTCGCGATGACAGTGGAGAAGAACCATGGCCGGGGCAAGGAGTGGCGGCGGTCGTCGCGGCGGCGACGGCACAGTGGCGTGCGGCAGCGGCAGCGGTTGGACTCCTTCCCCGACCTTCCTTGAGCAGCCACTTGAGAGGGAGATCACTCCTTTCTTTCTTCAAATGACGGCTAGGGTTTGTGGGGGGGGGTCCCTTCCCCTCTTATAGAGCCCATAATGGGCCGAGAGGGGAAAGGGCCCACTTGAGGCACACAACCCACACCTAACATGCTCATAGAAAGAAATAAGGTTCACAAAGAAGGATGGGCTTCACGAATGGGATCCCGAGAAGGGAAGAACCCACCCGGAAGCCTAAAAGGGAAAGAAGAGATAAACGAGGACCCGCTTAAACACGTGCGGGTCAAAAGTTCATAATAAAGAAATAAAGAAATAAAGATAAGCGGATAGATCCGCGCGCGCAAAAGGGCTCCTCCGGCGCCGTGGTATCGTGCCTTGGTGGCGACGGGGGTCGTATGCCACCATAAGGCCATCAAATGCTCCTAATACTTTAACATACTATTTCTCAAAGACTTCGAAATTTTTAGGCAGGAATTCAGAGCAGACAAAGAAAGAGTGCAGAGATTTAATTGTTAAGACAGATGCACCTTTTACGCTACTTGATCATACTCAATTTAAAAAGTTTTTCAACTACTTAGTACAAGGTGAAGTAGGGATTCCTAGCCGCAATTCCGGACGATGAGGGATGGATAAATTATTTGAAGATGAAAGGGATAAGGTAAGAGAATCACTTTGACCAATTGAACGGGTGTCCCTTACAATAGACACTTGGACAACTACAGATAATGTGGCAATACTTGGGATCACAATACATTGGATTGATGATATGTGGAGACTTCATGAACAAGTGCTTGCCGTTGAGGAGTTGGGTGTATCACATCGAGGGATAATTTTGAAAGTTCCTTGAGGGTGGTTGTTTAACCTAAGAGGGGGGGGTGAATTAGGTTTATGTGTTATTTAAAATTGTTAATCTCTATTGTCTTTTGTTTACTAAGATTCGTTAGTTAATCACTCACTTCTTGTCCTCTTGATGCACCGAATATTATTATACTGTTTGGGGGACCTAATGTCCCTTAATCCACTCCCGAGTACTATAGACTCGGAGCCTCAATCCTCACTAAATGAAACCTAATCCTCTCACCCCCTCAAATGGGTGAAGGACAAGTTCAAATACAAGGGTAACACTCACCGGCAAACCTAACACTCACCTTTACTTGACCCTACGACACTACCCACTAGGCCTCGACCTCCTTGGCTCCTGGACGCCCTGACTCCCTCAGGCCGATCTCCACACGATCGCTCGTCCCTCTTCCGCTAATACCACCGACCACCACTAAAGTGAGACCTTGTCTTCAAGCTTCACTCAGTCTTCTCGCTCTCGTAGTCTAGACTCCTTGTCTCAATGGATGAGACACTCATGTCCTCTGCGTGTGTGTAAAACTAAGACTGTGTGTATGTAGCTGCTACTACCTAACAAATGGGCCATATGATTAAAGATGATTTTTACTAAAGTTGACTTTCTACTGAGGTTGACTTTTATGCTAAAGTTGACTTTATGTTGAAGTTGACTTTTTGGCTAAAGGTTTGACTTTCTAACTTTAGTTGACTCTGGGTTGACTTTTGATCTAGAGTTGACTTTTTGACTTCAGTTGACTATGGGTTGACTTTTTGACATAGAGTTAACTTTCTGGACTTCTGTTGACTCTGAGTTGACCTTTGAACTAGAGTTGACTTTTCTGCTAAGACAGTTTGACTTTGAGTACTAAAGGTTGTTTCTGACTGAGAATGGTTGATCTTGAACACTAAGGGTTGACTTTGGACGGTATACGTTGACTTCCTACTCAGGGTTGACCTTTGATCAATGTTGACTTTCTAGCCTTGTTAAACTAATCTATACTGACACAGGCGATAAGACTGAAAAGTTAAATTGATGAAAAATTCAATTAATACGATCACATAACTAAGATCACAGAAGTATACAATTAATAGACTCACAAAAATAGAATCACTGTAGTATATAGTTAATAATATCACATAAGTAAAATCACTAAAAATATGCAATTTGTAATACTGTAAGTAAGAATGAAAATAACAATAGTATACTTATTGACAAGCTCCAATTTGAGGATACTTGCAACTGTAATAATTAATTAAATTGGACAGTCTGATGATCAACAATGTAGTTACGACTAAAGAAATAAAGGTGGCAGTTAGAAATACCCTTTATCAAGTTACCGTTTCTACCAAATCATTATGTATATTCATTACCGTTTCTACCAACCAAAGTATAACACTATGGTTGCAACCAAATCATTATGTATATTCCAAATCTAATCAAAAGAACTCACCAATCTGTAAATAATCTCAGTTCAAGCACCAAGTCAGTCTATAAATAACCTCAGTCCACAACACCAAATTTAACATAGCAAATAGAGTTCTATTTTAATTCAAATTGATTAGATTGATATGTGAGGTGGATGAACGAGATGAACAAGAATTAGATTGATAACTACCTGTTGACTGAGAAATCTGAAATTAAGATACCGAGAGGATTTCTATGAGTCTAAGGAATCAGTGTAACACTAAAATAGATAACACAAGAATGCTGATTCGGATGACTGCAAATTTGAAACAAAATAAATAGAGTTTAAACCTAAAGAATAAACTAAACTTAAGGAATTTAAAGAGTTTAGAAATTCGAGTTGGACAATTAGACTCAAGGAAGTAACAGTAAGATCCACGAGAAAACACAGACTGATCGAGATGGAACTGACTTGAAAAACAATGAATAACACGACAACAAAGGAAAAAAATATAACCGAAGAATAGGTAAAACAACGTTAAGTTGAGAGAGACCAAACACCAAAAAAAAAAAAAACTAAACCGGTTGCTACTCGAAAGATTTCCGAAAATGCTTCTGTGGGTTTCTGAAAATGCTTCAGATATCTGCAAATAATGGGTTTCGTCTCCCACCGTGAAGATGACCTGAAACACAACTTTCACGATCATTGAAGGGGGTTTCGTATGCCGTCGTTGGGTGCTCGCGTTTTTTTCACTTTTTCAATTTCTATCAAGGTCCTTCAAAATGAAAAACCCTAATCTCCTTATATTTAGTTAGTTTAAAAACAAATTATGATAATACCCTCAGTATATTAATGTTCTAAGTCTAGTAACTGAATAGTTAGACTATGGGAGAGATGATAAGATGTGAATCATAAATGTTGCTTTTCCTAAAATAGTCACATTCGTTAGCCTCATAGTCCAAGTATTAACAAAAAATATAAAATAGTAAAACTTCATATTGATTAATCATGTAAAATAGAATTAACGATTACAAGTAAATGAAAATTAGTGATTAAACGTAATCAGCTCAATGGAAATTCAAGACAGATGTGTATATCAAAACTATCGCTCTAACAAATTTTAGCAGAGGTGGTGCATCGTGTGTTAGAAGATTATGATCTCACTCAAAAGGTAAGTAAACATGAATTTTACCTTCCTTATTTTCAATCTTAAATCTGCAAACATAAATTTTTTTTGCTAGGTTTTTGCTATCACAACAGATAATGCTAGCAATAACAAGACAATGGCTGCAAGCTTGGAAAACTTATTACGTGAGAGTGGATTGACAATCACCAGGCAGTTTCATGTGCCATGTATGGCCCATGTTCTCAACCTAGCTGTTCAAGGAGGCTTGAAGCAGTTGGGTAATTCATCATCGACTTCATTATGGTCAGAAAGTGAGAGAGATGAATAGTGTGAAGAAGATGAAGTGAAAGTTACTTCACAAAGACTATTTGGAGCAATTCTTCATCGACTTCGAAAACTTGTTCTCGCGGCAAATAACACATCACAAAGAATTCATCAGTACAAGGAATTATGTGAAAGGTATAATATGTTAAATGAAAACTTATTAACCATGGATGTCTCCACTAGGTGGAATTCGACATATGACATGATTACGACAGCATGGGACAAGAGGAAGGTGTTGAATACAATGGCAACAACTTGTCTTAAAGGTGGTAAAGGAATTTCTTTAATTATGTCAGAAAAGTGAGATCTTCTTAAGATTTTTGCAGATGAACTTCTAGCTTTTAAGGAAGCCACCGAGATGTTTTCCCAATCAAAGGCCATTACATCGCCTAATGTTACTTCTATTTTTGATCTTTTGTTAAATCAGTTGAACTCGTCAATTATTGCCTTAGGTAATCCTTCTCAAGGTGTGATGGGAAGACCAATGAGCATAGAGCAATCAATGGCACTGAAAAGAGCATATACTGTGATGAAAACAAAGTTACTTAAATACGAGCCACAGGTAAAAAGAAAGCCAATCTTTCCTATTGCTATAATGCTAGATCCATCTTTGAAATTTGAGTATATTCCAACTGATGAGGATGAGTATATCACAAAGACTTTGAAGCATTTGCTTCAATTGATGCCTGCCCTGCCAATATCAAGTGCTTGCTCACAAAGTGAGCCATTATCCAATACTTCTACAACGTGTTCGAAAATGATGGTTGAATTGATGAAGCGGAAAAGGAAGAAGAACATAAACATCTTATTAGAAAAACCAATATTTGATGAAATATTTGATTATTTGCATGACTCTCAAGTTGAATGTTCTTATCTTGATGCTCTACAATGGTGGTATAAGATTGGGGCTGAAAAATATCCACGACTTGCAATGTTAGTAAAGGGATTTCTCTCAGTTTGTGCTTCGAGCTCTCTATCAGAGCGTCTTTTCTCATCAGGATGGGGGATCGTAACATACGAAAGGGGAAAATTATCTGCAAGAAATATATCTATTTTGATGACCTTAAAATCGTGCAGTAAAACGAAAGAAGCGGATACTGATGAAGAAGAATTTGGTGAAGATACAAACTAATTATGATCTTATTATGCTTTCTTCTTCTTTGTTTCAAATCAACAAGTATCATCGGTAAGGTTTTTTACTATAATTTTTTTTTATTAATGGACGTTGATATATGTATCTCTTTTCAGGTACGCATATTCATGGTCAAGAAAGACCGAAGTTAAGACCGAATCGAACTGTGACCGAAGTGGACTGATACCGAGACTTGGACCAAATGGTGTGCCAAAAACCGGATCGTGACCGGGACCGCCTAACCCTACTTTTTGGCAACATTTGATTTTTCGGGAGGTTTTTCCCTATCAGGGGTTTATCTGCAATACTTCATGGTTTTGGAGGTCCTTAAAGAGTAATACCTTCCGAATTTTTAGCAAAATATGATTCTGGCATTGGCCATTGAATTTGAAGACTAGGGTTTATATCTTCTAGATTCTCTCTGTAAAAATCTGCCCTGTCTCATGGACGTGATCGGCATCTCCTCGGTATTCACTCCAGGAACGGCGTCGCCTCGTTTGAATCCTGGGCCGAGGCGCGCCGGGCGGAAAATATTTATGTCGTCGCCATTGACGACGGAGGAGAGAGTCTCCAGGAGTGGAGTCACCGGAGACTCGTTCATCCGTGATCATCTCAGAATGCTGGCTCCGTATCAGCCTATCTTGCCATTCGAGGTAGCCAAAACCGTCGGATATTTCTTCTTTCGTGTTCATCTTAGTTCTTTTAATCGTTATGAAAGCTTTATGCACTCTTTCCATTTTAGGACTTGAGAGAATGACAGAAATGGCGTGCCGGGCTGATTATTAACCTTCTCTCGGAGAGCATTATGTGTTTTACTCTGAATTTGATCCCTAACCGCTTTTAACACGTCTGTAATAGGAAAATTTCCTCAGTATGGGTTGTAAGGATCAGGCTTCTCTGTTCCCCTTCTCGTTAAGAAAGCTTTTTGTTCACCAAACGATCATCCTGGCCTGGTAGGGTTTAAGATTCAAGTAGAATTACCGAAAAGATTTATCGGGATGATAATTGACCGTCTATTGAAGAGCACGATATGTTTTATTCTTAGTTTGGTCTTCAAGGCCTCTTAAGATAACTACACCGGAGGCCTTTAAAAAAGGTTAACTGTACTGGCGAAGTTTTTCTTTGTATTACATATAATTATAATGTTTCTGTGTTTTCTCTTTAGGTGTTGTCAACGCGTCTTGGAAGGAAGCCTGAAGACATCATCAAGCTCGATGCGAATGAAAATCCATATGGTCCACCCCCCGAGGCAAGATGAGCCTTTTTGGATTTATCCGGTACATTTTTGTACGTTCAATTTTAATCGACATATCTAAAATCTTGATCTTCGAATCTGAGAAGAACAGAAGGATAGACAGAAAATAGCTGAGTCAAAGCTTAAGTTTTATTTCAAAGTGTAAGTATTTATACAGGTTTGTGAGACATATGTAACGGCTAGAAAACTAGCCGTTGTAACGGCTAGTTTTCTAGCCGTTACCCGATTTGACAGAATCGGGTAACAGGGTTGCGCAGACCCATTAGTCCAATAGCTTTCCGATAACATAGCTTTCCGATAACACTCCCCCTCAAGCGCAGGAGTAGATACTTCTCATGCCAAGCTTGGAAATAAGGTGCTTCATAGCCTTCATAGGTAGCCCTTTTGTGAAGATATCTGCACATTGTTCCTCTGAGGGAACATGCTCCGTCTTTATGATGCCCTTCTCGAGGTGATCTTGGATGTAGAACCGGTCAATATTGACATGTTTCATCCTGTCGTGATAGACAGGATCATGAGCAATACTGATAGCCGATTTATTGTCGCAGCGGATGTCAATTGGTTGCATGTAGGAGATCTTTAATTCTTCTAGTAGATTTCGAATCCACATAATCTCATCGATGCCTTTTGACATGGCACGGAACTCAGCCTCTGTGCTGGACTTGGATATGTGACTTTGTTTTTTGCTCCTCCACGTGACTAAGTTTCCCCCAAGGAGTATACAATATCCGGTTGTAGACCTGTAGTCAACTCGAGATCCTGCAAAATCTGAGTCAGTGTATAAAATAAGATCAAGTTTACCTGTCTTCCGATAGGTGATACCCAGTCCCGGAGTGCCCTTTAGATACCTGAGAACTCGGTTAGCAGCTTGGAAATGGGAATTGCGAGGAGAGTGCATAAATTGGCTAAGAACATTAACAGTATAACAGATATCGGGTCTTGTATGAGCTAGGTAAAGGAGCTTCCCAATTAGTTTTTGATAGGAGGTAATTTCTATTTTTGGATCTTGATCATCAAGAGTTAATCTATGGTTAACTTCTATGGGTGTTTCACTTGAACGACACTGAGTGTGCTTTGTTTCCTTTAAAAGATCAGTAATATATTTTTGTTGAGTCATTAGAATTTCATTGTTTGATCTAGTAAATTCGATTCCTAGAAAATATTTTAGGGAACCCAATTTTTTTACCTGAAATTGCTGATCTAGCTGTCCCTCAAGACCTTGGATTTCTGTAAAATCATTTCCTGTAATAATAATATCGTCTACATATACAATGAGAAGGGTAAGTAAGTGCTCTGAAGATCGTTTAAAGAACAATGTATGTTCTCCATTACATTGTTTATATTTTAGAGTCTTCATAGTTTGAGAAAAACGACCAAACCAGGCCCTAGGGACTGTTTTTAAGCCATACAGTGATTTCTTTAGTTTACATACTTTTCCTTTCATCTCATTGTCCTCGTATCCCGGTGGAATATTCATATAGATATCTTCCTTAAGATCTCCATGTAAAAAAGCGTTTTTAATATCATACTGCCTAAGTGGCCAATCAAAGTTAACAGCTAAGGAAATGAGAATTCTAATAGTATTTAACTTTGCAACAGGTGCAAAAGTCTCTTGGTAATCTATGCCATAGGTTTGGGTATATCCCCGGGCTACAAGCCTGGCTTTATGTCTTTCTAGACTTCCATCAGCCTTAGATTTTAGGGTAAACACCCATCTACAGCTGACAGGTGTCTTCCCTTTTGGAAGATCAACTATCTCCCAGGTTTCATTTTGTAGCAGCGCCGTCATTTCTTCATTCATCGCTTCCTTCCAATGGAAGGATTTGAGAGCCTCATGAGGAGTTTTTGGAATAGATACATCCTGAGTTTTGAGTAGAAGTGTTTTATGTTTATTAGATTGAGAATTGGTACAAGACCTTGTACCTTTTCGGAGAGCAATGGGCCACCCTGAATCTAGTTCTTTTCCTGATGCTTTTTCTTCCGATAACACTGTTCCTCCCCCTTGAGAAGATAGCTCAGGTAAGTCAGTTTGATTCCTTATAGATGAAGATTTATGTCGGCGTTCATAGAATTTTGGATAGGTTGATCCATCAATTTCAACAGCCGAGTCTTGTTCTGTAGGAGTAATTTCAACAGATTCTAGAGAAGAACTCTCTGGATTTTCTGTGGCTGTGGGATCCTCCTGGACTGAGGATGCAGTAGGGCAGTCATCAGATGAAGGAGAGATGCCATGAGAACTACTGTCCTCATGGAATTCTGAAAGAGGTGATTGACAGATCTCATGAGAACTACTGTCCTCATGAGAAGTACTGTCCTTAACAGTGTTACTGTTATTAGTAGAATGAGTTGAAGTGGATATACTAGTATCTAGGAGCTGAAGATATGGTAAATCTCTAAGAGTAGTCTTGTTGACTGTCATATAGAAAGGTGTATTTTTCATCAAATACTACATCCTTGGAGACCATATGCTTCCTAGTTATAGGGTGATAGACTTTGTAGCCTTTTTGGGTTGTAGAATAACCCAAGAAAAACACACTTAAGTGCCTTATGAGACCATTTATTGTGTTTATGTGTTGGATTGTGTGCATATGCAACACAACCAAATACTCTATTTTGCAAACCGGTCTGCAATCTGACATTAGGATAAAGGTTCTCAAGAATAGTTATAGGACTGAGGAGTCCTAGAGTTTTGGATGGCAGCCTGTTTATAAGATGAACAGCTGTCATGATAGAGAAACCCCATATGTTCATCGGAGCATGAGCATGTATAAGGAGAGTGCGCGCTTTATCCACTATATCTCCGATTTTTCTCTCAGCTAAACCATTTTGCTGAGGAGTGTAAGGGCAAGACGTTTCATGTCTTATCCCTTCAGATGTCAGAAAAGGGGTAATAAGGCCAAGATTATTGACCTGATTAGTCGGTCATATAATCTCAAACAAGGGGAGAAAGATATACTGACCTATTCAAATGAACTTCGGGCAATTCATGCCGAATTAGATCACTGCTATCCACAGTCCTCTGATCCTACAGCCGTAGGCCCTGAAGGAGTTGGCATAATCGGTTAGTTGCTTCCCTAGTCCTAGCTGTAGGATCAGAGGACTGTGGATAGCAGTGATCTAATTCGGCATGAATTGCCCGAAGTTCATTTGAATAGGTCAGTATATCTTTCTCCCCTTGTTTGAGATTATATGACCGACTAATCAGGTCAATAATCTTGGCCTTATTACCCCTTTTTGAATAGCTTCTGCGAATAGCCTCCCAGAGACCCTTAGCAGTATCATAGGAGATAAAACTTGCCATATATTCCGGAGAGATGGAATCCAGTAACCAAGCGAAGACGAACTATTCTTCCATAACCCACCTCTGATAATTTTGATCATCCTTTGCAGGACAATTTTCTTGCAGATGATGAATCAGTTTGCGAGGCTTTAAAGCGGCTTGAATGGTTCTCTCCCATAGGATAAGATTCTGACCATTAAAAATATTGCACTTGGCAATAGTTGGAAGATGCGTAAGCCATCGATCGGTGGAAATACTGACATTCCGACCTGATGATGCTTGCACAGAAGCTTGAACGGATGGCGCGCTGTGTTCGTCGAGAAATGGTGCCTTAGGTAGTTGAAGACCAGCTTCTGCCATCGTAGATTATTCTGGAGAATGAATATTCCTCCAGACAGGATGAATTTCAAGAACTCCAGAAGAAAGAAGAAATCCTTGACTCAGATTTCCTGCTCTGATACCATGAGAAGAACAGAAGGATAGACAGAAAATAGCTGAGTCAAAGCTTAAGTTTTTATTTCAAAGTGTAAGTATTTATACAGGTTTGTGAGACATATGTAACGGCTAGAAAACTAGCCGTTGTAACGGCTAGTTTTCTAGCCGTTACCCGATTTGACAGAATCGGGTAACAGGGTTGCGCAGACCCATTAGTCCAATAGCTTTCCGATAACATAGCTTTCCGATAACAGAATCTATGATCTTACCTGACGATTGCCAATCATTTGAACTAAAATGTTTGATGGCTCATTCCTTATTGGTAATTTGGTGTGGTTGGTTCAATTTAGACGCATGATGCCTGTATGGTTATATTTTATTATGCACACAGGTCGCTGAAGCATTGGGGGCAATGAAATTTCCATATATCTATCCTGATCCTGAGAGCCGGCGTCTTCGAGCTGCTCTATCAGAAGATTCTGGTCTTGGTCCTGAATATATACTTGCCGGATGTGGTGCGGATGAATTGATTGATCTTATCATGAGGTTCAAAATGGAACTTTATTTCGTTTAGGATAATTTATTGTTGTTAGAAATTTTCTTATTTTGGGTATGGCAGGTGTGTACTTGATCCAGGTGATAAGATTTTGGATTGTCCTCCGACTTTTACGATGTATGAATTTGATGCGGCTGTCAATGGTGCCTTAGTGGTTAAGGGTACGTTCTTCTGTCCTCTTTGGGAGGGAGAAAGGGAGAGGGAGGGAGGAAGAGTGAAGTGTGTTCTGGCCAATAGGGGTAAAAAGACGAGTTTAAGTTGACTGTTGACCTGGCAGGACTAGTTTAATGACAAATAGTTAACTGTGTGACTATTTGTTCCGTATCACTAACAATAGATAAATATACTTATGATTATGCATTGTATATAAAACGATGACCCACACTTTTGAATCATGCATACTTACATGCATACATGGCCCACACATTTTTTGAACATACATACATGCAAGTGTGCATGCATTTGTAGATACATACATATTACATATATATGCACATATACACATATACATACATATGTACGTACATTTTCTTGATGTATTGGTGGGAAATTGGATTTATCTCTGTTAGTTAACCTCCTATTCTACAAACCGAAATCATTAGTACAATTGTACTGTTACTGGGCATGACCTTAACTGTCACAATACCAAAGTTTAAGTATATAGTTTAGGTTATCCCTAAAAATTGCTCCTTACTCCGGAACCGAAGAACCCTAAATTACAGTTCAGATACTTTTCATCATTCCTAAAAGTACATATCACAATCATTGATGTTTTGAAATGTTTCTCTTTAACTTTTGACCATTTTGCAGTTCCAAGAAGGTTAGATTTTTCTCTTGATGTTCCTCACATCGTAGAAGCTGTTGAACGAGAAAAACCCAAATGTGTCTTTTTGACTTCTCCAAACAATCCTGATGGAAGGTGTTTGCTTATGACTTTTAATTTTACACCCAAAATTTATATACAGGATTTTTACCCTCGCTTTTTATTTTTCTTTTGTGCAGTGTCATCAGTGATGAGGATTTGTTGAAAATCCTTGAACTTCCTGTATTGGTTGTGCTGGATGAAGCATATGTAGAATTTTCCGGCATGGAGTCAAGGATGGCATGGGTGAAGAATCATGATAATTTGATTGTTCTGAGAACTTTCAGCAAAAGAGCAGGTTAGTTACAGCATATTAGTTGTCAAATGTAAAATAATTTTTATGCTTCGTATTTCCCATGGTTTATGTCAAAGATCAAAAAGTTGTATTTTTTACGATTTGAAATTAATATTTACTAACTCGTGACTGATTCTAGATGAGACCCTGGTGTAACATCTGAACATCAGGTTTTACAAGCCGCCTGGCTCTTCTCCCTTAAAGCCTAATCTCCTAACTCTCTCCTTTTCTCTCTTACGAGCACTGCTGTTGGGCATTTTGCCTAGGACTAAATTCACTGACCTCAGGTGATCTTCCCTCTTGTTCTTCAAAAAAAAAAACCTCCCCGAATATGGACTATCGTGTCCCCATATCTGACAGGAAACCTAGAGTAACCTCTGGATCCCTATCCAGGAGGTTACCTTAGCAAAGAATGAAACCACCCAAAGGTGTTTAACTCTCTGTACCTAAGAATAAAGTTAAATATCCAGAAGGTTATCTAACTCTCTGTACCTGATATTCGCAAAGGTGTTGGCTAATCGACTCCGGGAGGTGCTTTCATCATTGATTAGCCCGTTTCAGTCTGCCTTTATCCCGGGCCGGTAGATGGCAGACAACATTGTGTTGGCAGAAGAAATCGTAGCTGCATGGCATCGAGATGGCACTGCCGGTTTCATGTGGAAGGTGGATTTTGCCAAGGCCTATGACTCCATCGACTGACAATTTCTCTGGAATGTCTTTCGACGTCGGGGCTTCCTAGAGACATGGGTGCGGTGGGTGAAACAATGTGTTATTACCTCCACTTTCTCCGTCTTGGTGAATGGTCGGCCGCAAGGGGGATGGATTCACCCTCAACGAGGCATCCTTCAAGGCTGTATGCTGGCTCCCTTATTGTTCATCCTAGTAGTGGACGCTTTGGCGGTATGCACATCGCAGGTGTGCCTGCATGGGGCCCTCACTGGATTTCAATCGGCTAGCCTTTCCGGTGGCATACCCTTGCTGCAATATGCTGATGACACCACATTCTTCATCCAGGGATCCACGAAAACGGCGCAGACACTCTCAATCATGATGGACATATTCTCATATTTCTCTGGGCTTCGTCTGAACCGAGCCAAGTTCACCTTAGTCGGTTTCAGCTTATCCGCGGAGGAGTTGAGCGGATGCTCTCAGATCTTGGAGACGCCTATTGGTACCCTGCCGATCCGATATCTTGGGGTGCCGCTTGTCGATCGCCGCTTGTGGATCCAAGATTGGCAGCCTGTGTTGGAGAAGGTGGAGACGCGCTTGGGTGGCTGGCGGGTTCCTCTCCTCTCACGCAGTGGCCGTTTGGTTCTTCTGAAGTCAGTCCTGGCCGCTATACCCATCTATTATATGTCTATCTTTAGGATGCCGGCCGGTGTAAGGAGACGTCTCGAGAAGACTATGCGGAGTTTTTTCTGGCGTAGTTCCTGGCCCGAAATATCACGGGGGGCGGCGCTCGTCGCATGGACCACCGTATGCCAGCCGAGTTCTTAGGGTGGACTAGGCATACGCCATCTTTAGCATACCAACATAGCTCTTCTGACTTAGTAGGTGCGCCGGATTATGTAACCCTCGGGAGACCTAGTATAGGTGGTGCTATAAAGATGGGTACGGACATTCGTTGGATTGGGAGATGTGGCAGACCTCGAGGCGCTGTGACTCGGCATTTATGGAGAGCATGTAGACGTATTTTCCACAGGTGCAGAGGTTCTTCCGCCTGCAACTTGGGAATTGGGAGACTTTCCGGTTCTGGCAGGATAACTGGTCCGGACATGGTCATCTTAGTGGGGTTTTCCCTCGCCTATACGCTTTATCCATGGATCCGCGGGCTTCAGTACAACAGGCTTGGCACAGAGCATGGGCCCGGGCTCGCCCAAGGCATTATTCTGACCAGCGAGTGGTTGAGTTGCTGAGGTTGCAGGAGCTCCTTGCCGACCAGAGATTGTCAAAGGCAACCCAAGACGCGTGGGTGTGGAACGGTCCAAGCTTTATCGTCCGAGCAGTTTATAGATTACTCCGAGACCAGGGGGCACCGGAGGACCCGCGGTTTTTGCAGAGGTGTCATTTGGTGTGGAAGCGACGTCTCCCTTTGAAGATCAAGATTTTCGTTTGGCTCCTGTTACGACGGCGATTGATGACGAGGTCCTTGCGGCAGCGCATGGTCCCTGACTCTTCCGTAGATTGTTCGCTGTGCGCTAGGGGGTGGAAGTTTGCCCACACCTGTTCTTCGCCTGCCCATTTGCTTAAGAAGTATGGTAGGCGGCGGATGTTGGACGTATTGTGGCGACTTCGGAGGAGGCATTCTGGCGATCTCTTAGTGGCGGTGCTTTCCGTTGAGAAGCTGAGTGGCTCACTATCTTTGCCACACTTTGGTCCATTTGGACCCATAAGAATGAGGTCAATTTCAGGGGCTGTACCCCTTCCGTTGATGCTATCTTGCACAAGGCGAGGGGGCTTGCTTCTTTTTGGCTCCGAGGTGGCCTAGGCCCCTCGACTACTGTACCCCTTGTAGTACATGATCTGTATATTTCGTCATTTTTTCAATGACATCGGGGGGGCACTGTTACAGGGTGCCCTTCTCCCTCAATTCAAAAAAAAAAAAAAAAAAAAAGAATGAAACCACCTTTTGCTCAATGTCACGGATCCATTGTGTTCTATGAACTTGAACTGTTACTACTCTTGGAGTGATGCATGACTAGTCATACATCTCATATATTTAGAGATATGTAAGGATATTTGATATAATCACTCTTTTTTCTATTTGTTCTTCATTTGCATCTGGAAATAAAACTTATTCGATTAAAATTTTTTGAGTAGGTTTGGCTGGACTTCGTGTGGGGTATGGAGCATTCCCTCTCAGCATAATTCCATATTTATGGCGTGCCAAGCAGCCATATAATGTCTCTGTTGCTGCTGAAGTCTCTGCCTGTGCAGCTCTTCAAAATCCGGCTTATTTAGAGGTGGGGAGACATATCCTCGATGCTCTGTATAGAATTTGTGATTGAGCCGATGCCTGGTGTCGTCTTGTTTCTCTCTCATAGTAGGGGAAATAATGCCCAAATATGTTTGAAGAAAGAGGCTGTCTGTGTTACCGATAAAACTCATGTGGTGTCTGTTTGTTTCTCTCTCTCTATGGTTCCATACTCATTGTCTGTTTATTTCTTTCTCCAGGATTCTTGACTGAACTGATACAGTGATTGTTTATTTCTCTGTCAAAGATTCCGGATTTAACTAAACCCCAGTGTCTGGTTGTCTGTCTCTAGTATTCCTGATTGAACTGATGCTAATTTTCTGCTTGTTTTTTTCTCAAGGGTTTCTCACTGAACTGTCGTCCAGTGCCCAGTTGTTTCTCTCTGATGGCTTCCTGATTGAGATAATGCCGACATTTGTTTGTTTCTCTCTTGAAGGATAATGATTGAGATAATGCCTTAGTGTCTACTTGTTTCTCTTTAGGGTTCTGATTGAAGTAATGTGATGGTCTCCTTGTTTCTCTCTTTAGATTTCCTGATTAAGCGTAAGCACACAGTCTTTCTCTTTCTCTCCCCTCAGTGAGCAAAGAATGCTCTTGTGGATAAGAGAAATAACAAAAGGCTATTTGGTTTTCTCTCTCCAGTGTTCCTTATTGATTGAACTGACATGCGTGTGTGCCTGTTTTTCTCTTCTCAGATGGTGAAGAATGCCCTTGTAGAGGAGAGAGAGAGACTGTTTGGTCTTCTCGAGGGGGTACCCTTCTTGAAGCCATTTCCAAGCTTCTCCAATTTTATTCTATGTGAAGTTACAGCCGGAATGGATGCCAAGAAACTCAAGGTTGGTCACAATCAATTTTTTAGTCCTGATCCATGTATTTTATCAATTTTTTGAAGAATGAAAGGAAGATCAATTGAGATCGGTGATCAACCTGATAAAATTAAGCATAAAGCACAAATAGAGTACATGCTATCATCCTCCTCTCCCTTGCCATTTACCCTCTCCTGAACCAACATGAAACAAACGCCTCCATGTCATGGACTATGCCATCGGTAAAGGCCATCATCTCTTTGAAGACAACCTGATTCGGATGCAACCATATCGTCCACGTGATCATGAAAAGCCTTCCCTTTCTGCCTCCCCATCCATGAAAAGCCTTCCTCATTTATTTGATTTAACTGTAATGATCAACATGAATAAACTCCGATGACAGTAGTATTAAGTATAATTCAGTAGAAAATAAGATAGCAAAATTCTGTGAAAGAAGAAGCGACAGGTAAGAACAAATTAATCCATTTTTTTAGAGAAAAAGAATAAAAATTACTTTTCATTTTTGTTTCTCTGATGAGATGAAAATTCCTTATTTCAGGAAGATCTTGCACAGATGGGTGTGATGATTCGTCATTATAATAACAAGGAACTGAGGGGTTATGTCAGGGTTTCTGTCGGGAAACCGGAACATACTGATGCTCTAATGGAGTGTCTCAAATGCTTCTCGTGAATCAAAACACGATGATGGCGAGGGAGTTTTGATTTTTAAATCTGATTCTCCGAAGGATGTAGGGCTTCCATCTTTCTGGGAAATATTCATGTAAAAGTGCATCATTTTTATGAAAAACGCTCATTTACGGGATAAATTGCAAAAAGAAAATGTCTTGGGAAATAGCCATCTGATTTTCCCTTGAATTTTGAATAAAATTTGTTTTAATTTGTTTTCTTGGCTCTATAAAGCCTTGTCCAACAAGCTGGTCTTTTAGCCCAAAGAAGCAGCCTCCTATATCCTTCAGTCCATAATGGAGGAGAACTTGGCTTCACAAGCAGGGAGGGCTCTGTTACCAGGGAGTCGGAGAGGACAACGCTCTGAAAGTGTAGTCCACCATTATGACAGACAACGTATATTCAAAATGACAGTCTTGGCAAGCACATCATGACAGCACGCGCAAACCTGAGTTGAATAAAAGATTCTAAAGAGAAACTCTACTAGTTTTCAAGCTCCAACTTGGCAACAATGTCCACTGGCTGATTGTTGGTGGAGAAGAAGGCAACCCAAAGATTTTTTTTTGGCAACTTGTTCTCGGACAAAGTGAGAATCGATTTCCACATGCTTCATTTGCTCATGAAAGCTGGGATTTGCAGTGAGATATGTTGTGTCAATGTTGTAACTTCATGATAGGAAGTGAGATATGAATTTCTTGAAGTAGAGAGAGAAGCCATACGAGTTCTGATGCATTTGCGATGGTCTTATCTTTGATGGCAGTTAGAGCACCAAGGAATGAGATTCGATCCAAAATGGACAATACTATATCCACTAGCAGATCAAAGATCCTTTTGAGATCTGCCACTGTTGGCAGATCCATGTTGGATTTTTTGTATAATTTTAGACAACCAAGGATATACTGACTAAGAATACCGAAGAATGCTCTTAATTCTTTCCCAATCTAATATGGATAGATTATGCAATGTTGGGCAAGCTTTATTAATTGCGAATGAAATGTGTAAGAATGAGGTCAAGAGAAATACCTTGATAATAGTTGACGGCGAATGGAAAGATTGTTAGGTTTAATCTCTATTAAGTGGATATAATTATGTATTATTATATATTAACTATCATTTAATCCCATTAAGTGATTCAATTATGTGAAATGAGGGGATTAAGACATTTATTTGTGTGTGGAGGTTATTTATGTGTAGAGGCAATTAAATCAGTTAATAGTCAATAATGGGCTAACTAATTATGATTTAGAGGCTTACGCTCTCCTCAATCTCTATAAATAGGAGGCCATAGTCCACTCGAGCAACTCAATTTTCATATCCCTCTAGATAGATTCCCATTTCTTCTAGAGATCAAGAGGTTATCTTGGGAATATTCAAGAGACTATTCTCCACTTAAGAAATCTACAAAGATGAAGAATCATGCAATGAATTCAGGAATGAGTTTATTTCCGTTTTATGTATCTGATTATACTAATGAATCTAAGATGCAATTAAAAGTTTCCAATAGAGACCTCTAACCCCCTTTACATAGGAGAGAGGATGGAAGGTGAAGAGGTCCATGAAGATGAAGTGGTTGAGAGGGGATTGAGCGGTAGGCACGTGCATCTAGGGGGAAGAGAGGAATCTTGGGATCCTTAGGGCTACTAGGCTGAGGCCTTAGAGTAACTTGTTGCACTTATAAAGGAGAATCCAATGGTTTATATGGAGGAGAGAAAGGTAGAGAAGAATGTGATGACATGGGTGAAGAAAGAGAGACACAAGCTGTCATGTGAGATGCTTCCGAGGCTCTTAGTCAAGATAACCCTAATTGATTTGAAGGGTACCATATGAAGCATGGAGACAACACCTTTCACCTTCTTTTTAGGAATATATGAGCGAGTTAGCATGAGGAAAGAGAGGCACTAACAGTGTTTTCATATAGATTATGTCATAGTCTTCAAATCATTTTTAGTGAGGATTAAGGGACACGATTTTGTGGTGTTATACGTTAATCGAGAGGGCAAGATTAAATTGCATCTGTTGAATGCCTTTCGATTGAGATCCATATCATTCAATGTTGCACTGAATATTATGGGCGACTTGATCCTTAAATAGAAGGAGTTTTGAAGGCTGATATAATGTCTAGCTTCAACTAGTTGATTTAATGAAAGACCAAAAGCATTGGACATAAATTACTCAAATGATGTGTCAAAATCAAAGTGATAGTTATTACTTGATCTCTTATGCACCTAGAATTTTTTGAATCTGATTTTAAGGTTTCTTTTGATCTAGATCTTGTAAAGACTCACTAAGGACCATCACTGTTGTTTGTGGCCATGGATTACTCTTTAGTTAGAGGGTGATGGTCAAGAAATGGCTATGTCACCTGATTGTAGAAAGAGAAAGAAAGAGAGAGAGAGAGAGAGATTGAAACTGCCTATTAAAAACAAAAAAATGGGTTTTGCATCTGTGACCCCTAAAAGTGAAAACCAAATATACTAATGAATGATCAGTTCAATATGTTTAGGACCCACTAATCAAACCACTTAATAGAGAAATCAACTCCACGACGATGGTTGAGTGGTTGTCTGCGAGTTGCTCAAATCCATAAGAGGTTATTTGGATCTATGGAATACAATTATCTACATATATAAAGAACTAGGTATAAGTATGTTTAATCCAAGTGATTTTCTATCTAATTGATGAAGCAGCAATTCAAATCACCTCGATCGATCCGCCCCTCGTCTCTATATGCATGTTTGGATTGCTCTAAAAAATTCTAGTTCCTATAACACGCGATTGAAGTGTAGAACTCAAGAAAAGAACTACACAACAGAAAAAAATACCTAACATCGTCGTCCTTGGATACTAAACCCGTTTCCAACCATGACAAGATACCCACAAATATAGTTGACCTTAATCAGTTTGGATAAGGGTGTGCTCAAAATACTAGCTAGGTGAAATTCTCTAGTGAAAGTCAAAGATTGTTCGATTATTCAAGATTAAAGATGATACAACTGAAGAAAGACTATAGTTTGAATATGGTGACATTGCCCATCTTGCTTTATGTGGCTCATGGAAGTTTTTAATCTTTAGCTCCCATACAATCATTACCAATCATTGCCTACTCATAAGTAAGTAAGAGAGATAGGAAATATGAGAGAGGAGAAAGGCAACAACAATCGTATTGGGGGAGAGAGAGGTGAATAATAACCATAATCAAAGTAGTGAGATAAACAGATGGCATAGAGAAATGGCTGATGACACGAGCTTTAACAATGTTACTTACACCTAGCTTACAGGCTAGTGAGAAACTGACTACATAGAAAAATGGCTGACAATACAGGGAAAACAATAGAGTAATATCTACAAGACTCAAGGTCCTTCAACAGCTTTTGCTGAAGGCTGCAGAGAGAACGTAGAGAGAGAAGAGGGCGACATCCCCTCTCTCTCTCTCTCTCATTCACTGCCACTGTTATACATCCAAGTCTTGAGCAAGCACAGTGCCTCTGCGGAAAGACGGCAGATCCTCCCCCCTGGTGCCGGCGCTGTTTCCCGGTGTTCGTCCGAGAAGCAGACCACAATAGCTGTGAGATTATCAACAGTCTTGAGCCGGAGAGCCTCCATGACAAGTTCCCTAGCACACTTCTCGGGATCATCGTGGCGGCGCAGTCCCCCCCGTACGATATCAACGGCCTCCGCGCTGGTCATGACATCCCAGACGCCATCGCATGCCATGATGAGGAACTCGTCGTCGTCAGTGAGTCGAAGGCGGTGGAGTTCGGGGTCCGGGATGAGGTGACGTGGCGCTAGAGGATCGGCGGAGGGACTTTTGAGGTCCCAGTCGCCGAGGGCACGGGAGAGGGAGAGTATGCCGTTGAGATAGCCATCGTCGACAGAGGCGCCGGCGGCCTCTAAGCGGAGTTGCTCGGAGGGGAGCGAAGGGCGATGGTCAATCGACATGTCGAGGGGTAAGCCCCTGCGGCAGAGCACTGCCCGGCAGTCTCCCGCATTTGCTACCACAAGATCCCTGAAGATAGAGGGAGAACGATGGTTGGTCATGATTGAGTAGTTCAGCGATGAAACACATGGAAAATAAGAGTAGAGAAGAGAAAAAGAAAGGAGATGAATTAATGATTGGGCAGCTTATGACGAAACACTACGAGGGAGAAAGTGAGAGAGGGATGATAGGGCAGTTCACTCTTGAGAAGAGAGAGGGAGAGAGAATGATAATTGGGCAGGTCAACAATGAAAAACTTGGAAAAGAGACACTGATATGACTGAGAATGCTGATATGATCGTTCACCAATGAAATACTTTGGGGATAAAGCGAGAGAGGGATTGATATATATATATATATATGTATATTTAGAGCTAGAGAGACAGATAGCTGACCGGCCGAGGACAAGGGCAGTAAGGGCGGTGGTGCCTGAGGAGGAGCTGATGGAGGAGTCGTCGGCAAGGGCATCGTCGGCGCGCAAGAAGGCACGGTGGATTGAGCTCTCCACCTTCTTCAGGAAGTCCTCGTTTGCCTCCTCTGACTGCGGGAAATCTGCCTCCTCAAAGAATATCCTCATTGCGTGCTTCTTCACATATTCCGCGGCCTCTGAGCCGCCGTGGCCATCGAACAACTGACCCATAGGATAATAACAAAGCAGAATATGATGATGACAACGATAAAGCAGAAGAAGATGATGACAATGATGATGACAGTGTTGATGAATGGCTTAAGAGTGGAGGATGACATAGAATATAAATGAAAATGAATTTCTTGGGAGTGTAGGATGACAAAGAATATAAATGAAAATGAAAAACAAAGAAAAAGATGATGATGACTGTTATGTCGTCAAAGGCAAAGGTGAAACGAAAACTATGACGATGATGGCAAAGGTGAAAGGAAGACAAAGAAGAAAAATTGGTTGGAAGAAAAAAATGACGATTAGAGAATGATGATGAAGAGAATGATGATGACGATGACAATGACGATGACGATGATGTCAATGATTATGATGATGATTACCCCAAAGAAGGCACTGGGAGTGGGGCATCTAATTACTGAGCCAAGGTGAGCAGCAAGATTGTCAATGCGGATGTGTTCATCCTCCATGAACCTCCTTGAGCCAATATCTGCGAAGCTGCCAGAGCGGATGCATGGCACAAACACGCTAGCCAACTCCTCATCTTCCTCACTTAGAGTCGAGGCTCCATTTGTTGATCTCAGATCCTGCTCAAATAAATCAATCCCTTTAATAATCCCGACCCAATGTTCGAGAATTAAAGAAGAAAGAAGAAACCCAGAGGGGGAAAAGATCCTTCAACTTTCATGGAATTAAATGCTCAATTCTGAAGGGACGATCGAAGAACTTTATTCCTTGTGGTTTCAAAAAGAAATCGCAAAAACAAGAAGGGGGATCTTCTCTAGATTCGTCATCAACATCTTAAACTCATACAATTTCCAGAGAGAAAAATTCCTAACTGGCGAGATAAAACCCATATCGAGACGAATAGAAGGAGAAATTTCCCAAAATAATTAGGAGAGAATCTAATTGGGATGAAAGAGAAAAACCCTAATTGAGAAAGAACAGACAGAAATTGCGCCCTCCTAGCGTTGAACAAAAGTTAGGATGCATACAAAAAATTAAAGTTCAGAGAGAATAAAAAATTTATACGAGAGAAAAATAGATGGAGAAATCGTTCCCTCCCAGGGTTTGGAAATAATTTGGACAGTTTTGCAAAAATAAGATGCGAAGAAGAGTTTTCATATATTCACCAATTCCAACTCCGTAGAGACGCTCACTTCCTCCGCCGCCTCCACGGTTTAACCTCCGTAATTGAACATCCGTCGCCCGTAAGCTCGGATGCAGAAATTCCGCGTCCGCTCCCATCTTCAATCCCTCGCAATCAAAATCCAAATCCTCTGCAGAGATATCTCTAGATCAGCTCTTTCTATCTCTATCTTCTTTCTGTCTTTCTTTCTTTCTCTCTCTCTAAACTGCACGTTCCTCTGACTTGTGTTCGTGCGGGAAAGGAAGTGGCGCTGATAAATGACATGGTCAACTGGCGGAGCCGGTTGTCTACCGGAGATTCACCGGCACGCGGAATAATGACGTGTTTTCCTCTCTGTTCGCCACGCATTTTGTGGGGCCCAATTTCATCGAAAGTCAACTCAGAGACTTTAATTTATCCTCGGTCAACACGACCAGATAATTGAAAAAAGCGGCAGGTAAGATTACCTCCGAAGACCGCAGCGCTGACTCGGCCAGTAGTTATTTATAAAAAACCCCTATAAAAAACCTTTTATGCATCATATTGCCCCTCTTTAAAATAGTTGATTCCCTTAGAATAAAGGCGGGTGGACTGCGCCCAGTAAAGGGTATAGTCTTTTTTAATCATATAGGGAGAGAGAGAGATTTGCGTGTGTGAATGCTCATGCGAAAAGCGGCCGCCGCCCATCTGGATTGGGGGGAGGCGCGGGGCAGTTGAAAACCGTGAACTCTACGGCATCTGTTTTTTAGGTTTGATTTCCAAATATTAGGGTTTCCTCAGGATCCACGACCAATCATCATCTTCCACGTACAGAAACTTTTTCGTTGGATAAGAATAAGAACGATCAAGGCTAAGGGTGTATAAGATGATCTCTCCCTTTCTCTCTGTACGCCGAGCAGCCAACCGACTTCAAGTTATCTGGAAGACTTATGGTCCGTCAGGAGAGGGACAGAGAATACTGTTGTCTTTTGGGAGTACGGTGGACTCTCTATGTAAGGGAAGGAGACCCCCTTTCTGACGATTAAACTTCTCTCTTAGTCTATCTCTCACTTGATCTCTCTTTCAACATGGTACAAGAGTGAGGGTTGCCCTGACCCTTTCTTTCCTTCATTTTCCCCTCTTTTTGGCGGCTATTGGGTTTACCAGTGATCTCGCGGCGATCATTGAATGATTTTATTACTGTCTCTCGCAGATTACCTTTTTGCTGATTCAAGGGCAACCTCTACATGAGGATGGCTGATCCAACATCTTCTCTGTTTGCAGACTTTCCCGTGGCTACCCCGCCCTCATCGACTCCTATGCCTATGGTCGTTCGTACACCTTCGAATCCATTTATGCCATAGTTACATAGTCCAGAATTAATTCTTTATGGCTCTAAAAGTCCAGAATGGTCAGCTGAATTTCGTGGTGCCAATGATCCTTCGCAAGAGGAGGATCCGTCATATTGCTCCAGGTCAACTCAAGATCAAGCAGTCATTTTCGTAGATGTTTAGGACTGCTATACAATCTATCCGTGATCCCCTGGCACGTCAATCTTACAAGTCTATGATGAAATCTTCAAGCTGAAGCAAGGGCAAACATCAATTCTAGATCATTATGACAAGCTTAAAGGGCTTTTCACTCTTCTCTATGCCTCTTAGCTTTTGCTACTGAGTTGGCTGCTTGGACCGGATATCGAGAGAGCTTGCCATCTCTGTCTTTATCCCTGGACTCGACCAAGATGTTACTAGCCAGATTTAGGATTTGACCAAGATCTCGCCTTCTTAAGTGCCAACACACTACCTACATTTGTTGAGGCCTTCTTGAAGGCACTTTGCATTTCTACTTGTACCACTTCTTCTCCACTTCTCCATCTCCAAGTGCCTCCAATAATTCTCCTCTTGTTGTCTCTAGAGACTGGATGGGGTGACGATCCTGTCATGAATGTGGTCGTGATGGTGGATGATCAAATGCAGTTTGTGTGTAAATACGTGATTTTCAAAGAGATTTTAATGTATAATTCATTTCATCATGATGCGTACTATCATGTTTTAAAGAATCTCATGCCATTTAGCTCAAGTTATCAAAATGCACTTTTAAGGCTAATTTTATGTAATTAAAGAATTTGATCATTTTCAAGATGAAATATCTTCTATTTCACGTGGAGTTGGTATATTGCATCTAACATAAGAAATGAATATAAAATAGAAGAAACTCATTGGAAATGATGGTACATACATGAAGAACAATTGATTGTTGCCCTCTTTTATCTTGACTAGCCAATGCTGGAAGCACATACTCAGTTGAAAAACTTCAAATTATTTGTCTCAAAATTTAAATTACCTCAACGAAATCGGAGATCTTAAAATGATGATTATGCTCACAAAATTTGTGAGAGTTTGACTTGGTCAACTATATATATTCTAGAATCTTTTGAAATGTTCTAGAATTTTCTAGAGCTTTCTAGAATCTTTCTAAATATTTCTAGATGCTTATAGAATCTTCTAGATCTTGCTAGAATCTTCTATGCTTCTTCTAGAAGCTTGTGGAGTTGTCTAGATTACCTTACAAGATTATGAATATTTTCTAATTGCTTGTGGATCTTTCTAGATATTTTAGAAAGTTATGGACATCTTCTAGAGAGAGAGTCTCTAGAAGTTTCTAAGGAGCTCTATAAAAGGAGGAGCTCACCCCAAGCTTAGAGCAACTAAAAAGGAAACAACTCAAGAGCATCCTAAGGTAGTGAAACCCTTGTAAAAGAAGGGCCAAGCTACTTGGATAGTTGGAGAAAAGAGAGGGGGCAACATAGCATCTTTGAAAGAAGCTTTGTGAAGAGGTGACACTAAATGTGGCTCTTCTGGTTGGTTAGTTCTTTTAGCGAACTTTGTTCTCTTTCGTCCTTTTCTAGTTGGACCTCCATTGTGAACATTTGTCATTTCATTTAAGAAGGTTGTTTTTCTCTAATTTGTTAGTGGGTTTTGTCTAATCTCACCCCTAGACTCTTGGTGTATACTTAAGCTTAGTTGGATACATACTTTAAACTTCTTTATTCAAAAGATCCTCAACAAAATTTCAGCTTCTAAACTTATTTAGGATCATGAGATATCATGATTTTATTTGAAACATTTTTAGTTGTTAATTTTTCCATAAAAATCGCCTAATTTACTCGCAACCATTAATTTTAATAAAGGTTTAATAAATATCGATAGAAGGTTGGTTAATCATATCGAGCTAAGATCGTCGATCCTGTAAAATGGGCCTCTGATAATCTCAGTCTCAATTTGGCCCTGATCTACCTAGCAAGGTCAGTCTTTGATCAACTTATTGGACCAACTAGCCCTACCCACATATATCTGATCTCTCTCCTATAGCCCTAACTACTATCTTGGGCATTTATCAAATAGGAACTGTTGAACCCTAGTCCTCGTCATTCTTCTCTAATCTCTATTGGAATGGCAATCATCCTCTCACTCTTCTCAAAACATAAAAATCATTCTTCTCTAATCACTTATCTTCATTGGTCGTACTCCAACTCCATCATTCTACCTTTCTCTCTCTTGTTTGTGACCATTTCTTCCTCAACATCACCAGCTTCTTCATCTGCCGCATCGCCATTTTATTTCTCTCATGATAAGAGAAAATATTTTATTTACACTCATGTATTTTTTCTAAATTTATTTTCTTAGAGGAATGAGTGTATTTTTGAAATTTAAATTAATTCTCTTGTTATTTAAATATTTTGAATTTTTATAATGATAGATAATTTAATTTCTGATCCAAAAAATAAATTTAGATTAATTTGGAGTTGTATTTTGAAATTTATGGATTTTATAATTTTTAGGAATTTTATAGAATTTCTTTTAAAATTTATTTGAACCTATTTTTGATTTTTAAAAGAATAAAAAATAAATAATTTTTTTTATTTAATTGCGTGCTGATGTGGCGAAGCATCGCCTTGTGGCGACGTGTGTACATGCCACGTGGCGATACATGCGTATGCGTGTGTGACACATGTGCGCGTGTGTGCTCGAGAGAGTAAATAATGGGTTAAAGCATCCTTTACGGATTTAAGCTAACCCATTAAGCTTTCACATCTTATATATGTGATGAAACGTCATAATTTATTCCTTGTGAGACTATTTATGTTTGTTTTTAGTTACAGGTGACGTGGCCCAACGAGAGACGTCTAATCCTGCAGTTAAATTGCGCGTCTTGGATATCACTTACTCGCAAGGGTACGTGGTGACATCTGATTAGGAGACGATTTGATTTAAAGTGATTTAATCTCAGCCGTTAGTCTGGGGAGTTATAATTGTTGAGATTAAATGCGCTCAATGGACACGTGGATTCATCGCGATTGTCAGATGACGATCAAACATACATCATCAACGACGCCTCTTCTTCATGCGAGATGTGGAAAAATCTGGACGCTTCATCATGGATCAAACGGATGTGACTTAAAGACGTTGATTTGCCAAACGACGTTCAATATGAGCTGTTGATCAAATCGAATCGACACATGCGACGGTTACGCTTAAATTTACTTATAAAATCAAAATATTATTCAACGCGAAAATGTGTTCTTAGATTTTTGAGCAAATTGAACTATTTAAACATCACAATCTGAGAATCTCTTGAATTCTTTATCTTTTAAACTCATTTTTGTGTCTAAGGAGTGTTTGAAATCAAGAATTGGTTGAAAGAATTGGAAGAAATCACATCTTGAACATCTTGAAGATATCTCAAAGATTTCCTTTATTTCTTCATGGATTCGACCCTTATTCATCACTATACTCTTTAATTTGTTATTATAACTTTAAATTTTTGAGTTTGGAACTTGTTTTGACAAGAGATTATGTGTATTAAATGACCGCACAAAATTGTTTCGTTAGTCGCCTCGAAGCCTCAAATCTCACCAAAAAGGAAACCTAATCCTCTCACCCCACATATGGGTGAAGGACAATGTTTATACAAATTTAGGCTTCGCCCCTCTCGGTGACCCTAGCACTCAAATTTATGGCACTACCCCGCTAGGCCTTGACCTCCTCGGCTCCTGAACACCCTTACTCCCTCTAGCCGATCTCCACTCAAGATCGTGCATCCTTGCTGTTAGAGCGCTAGTTTTGACGTAAGCATTTCATCTCGAATTACCATCGTCACAAATGGAGAAATTAATTTTCATAGATTATTACTTGAATGTTATTAATTTTAATCATTACTACATTGTCTCCCTTGATTATTTTCCACTAACCTACTAATGTGTCCATGAAGATTTATCTTTTTTTCAGGAATTTATTGCCTCAAGCAGTCATTATCTTCCCATGCATCATTTTGCATATCCTCTAACTTCCGAGTTACATAGTTTCATTCAAAAATGAATATATATATATATATATATAGCTTAATTCACTGATGCATTATGAATGAGCTCAGGAAATTTTTATTACTACTACCAGCATGTATAGATATGTATATATCTATATGGGCTAATATCATATATGAGTCTGAACTTTATCAAATGTACCAGATATGAGTCCAAACTTTTGTTTTGTCGAGATATGAGTCCAAACTTTTTCAAAAAGTCCAGATAGTGAGTCTCTAACTTTTATTTTTCATATAGAAGTCTGAACTTTTCAAGTGTCCAGGATAAGAGTCTAAACTTTTTCGAGAGTCCTCGCGACGTGGACAATGCGGAGAGTCCACGTGGCAGCCCTCCCTCCCCCGCCTCACTCTCCCGCCCTCCCTCCCTCCCTCCCTCCCCCTCCGCCCGCTGTCTCGCCCGTCAGTCTCACCCTCCTCTCTCCCTCACGGTTGTCCTTCCTCACGCCCTTCGCATTTCTTCTGTTGCTTCGCTGTAGGCGCGGCGCGCCGAGATACGCAGCGCCATACTGCGCTGTTGCACTTGAAGCCGCTGCCAAAGCTTATCCGCGACTCTATCCCCGCTACACGCCCCTTCGCCTCCAAATAGCTGGAGCTCGTACTCAAACCGAGGAAGAAGATGTGTTGCCGAAGCGATATAGCGTCATCCCGGAGGCTTCTACGTCTTCCGAGCTCGGCTTTGAGCAGCGTTGGATGCTCGTCGATGACCGCACTGGCGCAGCGCGTGGGATGCAGAGGTGTTCAAGCACTGTCGCCGGAAGTTGGGGACGCACGAAGTCCCCCTTTGGAAAGTAGGCGGGAGAATGCTGCGATAAGGCGTACATCAGCCATCTCGGAGTAGGGCAGCACGAGGAGCCCCGGGGAGGAGATGTTTGCGGATAAGGCTCTTCCCGCAACTTGAAGGAGCTCCTTGAGAGAGGATACCCCCACCCCTGCCCGTTTTCATCGGCTCTTGGTAGACGGACTCAAACAATTAAACCATTCGAGATGAAGATGACAATGATGATGTAAAAGTCGATGACAATGATGTTGACGAGGATAGCGGTGAGTGGGATGCGCTGATGATGGCGGTGATGATGAGACGTAAAGCTAAAGATATAGCGAAGAAAAGGATCTTGCACGTACAATCCTTCGATGATGATGGTCTCCGAGAGATAATAGGCACATGACTCAGACAGAGGTGAAATATAATCTTTCATGTACCAAGCGAGGGATGGCAATACGAGGGCTATAGAGAGAGAGAGAGATATGAAACAAGAGTGGAAGGATGGTGGTGGTGGTGATGATGGTGATGATTAACGAGAAAAGTAAGATGATAAGCAAGTAGAAGAAAAAAACCCTAGAAGAAAAAGAAAAGATAGAACCTCGTAGGCACGATCATCATACCCAAGGTGGGTTCGCACTAGATGCTGCAAAGCGTACTTGGAGCACCGCCGAAGCATTTCCTATTGGAGAGGAGGATGGCGGCGCGCTATCCGAAACAGGCGAGTAGTCACCACCATCGACTTGACCTTGCCGCTGTACCCATGAGCGCCACCGCTTCCATGCTGACCACCAATGCCCGGAACTCGCGTGCCTCTCCCTGCATTAGATCCTTCACCAGTCAACGGACAGGCGAGCCCGCGCTGCTAACCCATTCCAGCTTAAACTATAAGTCAACACGTCGCCCCTGGCAGACCAAACTCATTGACCGCCATAGCGAGAAAATGGATGGCGAAGGCGAGGAGGGAGTGCAATCTCGAGACGACCGCTGTCGATTGATGCGGTTCCACGCCGTTGGACGAGAGTAAATCGGATATTATCGGGTAGAGGACGGTCTGACATCTCTTCTTCCATGGCGCGAAGGGTTTGGTTGGCTGGGATTTCGTGGGTGGGTCGGGCGCAGAGCTATCTTCGCTCATGCCTGACGCTTCAGAACTTTGAGGTGGAAGTCGGCGAGATCTTCGCGTCTCCTCGCTGCTGAACCAGACATGCTCCGCAAAGCGTCGCAAAACGGCGCGCGCAAGGTCTTTGCTGGGCGGTAGCACCGATGAGTCCACCAAGAACACATGGCGGGGCCACCACCGACCCCAAAAAGATCGCCGACGGTAGAATCACAAGGATCGTCGCCAATAGAGAAACCCAAACAGTGGACTCTGCCATCGCCTCCTCTCTCGGCTCTCGCGATCGCTCGTTTGTAAAGCATGGTTCTCAATTCTCATTGGAAGAATGAGCAATGAAATCGGGTTATCATGTGGAGGGCGTGTTGTTGAGGATCCACATCACCCGAAAAATGCAAGTGGCGGACACACACACTCTCTCTCTAGAGTGAACAGAAACAAGAGCAAGCAAGAAGGACAGCTGGTGGAATAGGAAGAAGAAATGCGAAGGGCGTGAGGAGGACAACCCGTGAGGGCGTGACGAGACGGGTGGGGAGGGAGGGAGGGCGGGAGAGTGAGGCGGGGGAGGGAGGGAGGAGGAGGAGGGAGGCGGGGGAGGGAGAGGCGTGCGAGACAGGTGGGGAGGGAGAGTGAGGCGGGGGAGGGAGGGAGGGAGGGAGGGAGGGAGGGAGGGAGAGTGAAGCGGGGGAGGGAGGCGTGCGAGACGGTGGGGGAGGGAGGGAGGGGCGGGAGAGTGAGGCGGGGGAGGGGAGGGAGGGAGGGAGGGAGGGAGGGAGGAGGAGGGAGGGAGGGAGGGAGGGTGAGACGGGCGGGGGAGGGAGGGGAGGGCGGGAGAGTGAGGCGGGGAGGGAGGGCTGCCACGTGGACTCTCCGCATTGTCCACGTCGGCGGGACTTTCTCGGAAAAAAGTTTAGACTCTTATCTCGGACACTTGAAAAGTTCAGACTTCTATATGAGAAAATAAAAGTTGAGACTCATATCTGGACTTTTTAAAAAGTTTGGACTCATATCTGACAAAACAAAAGTTTGGACTCATATCTGGTACATTTGATAAAGTTCAGACTCATATATGATATTAGCCCTATCTATATATATGTAAATATTGATGGGATCTGAGGTTGATAACTTTCTGAAATTTTGATCAAAACATCAAATGCAGCGGAAAACATTGAATCGGACGTTCAAAATACCAAGCCACCAAGAACAGATGATCCTATCATCTAGTATGAATGAGAAAACATACTTACAGGGATTCCTTGAAGGAGTTCTTGAAGCTATTCAAGTGTCTAGCCTCTAGCTGGATCCACACGGTCTCCGGATGGTTGGATCTCCTCTTCAAAGCTCTTCACCAAGAGAGAAAGAGAAGAAAGGAGAGAATTCCCACAAGGCTTGCATGGGCACCTTTAGTTGTGGTCATCCTCCCCCTATTTATAGACATTTGGTATGAGGTTTTTTCATAAAAATCCTCATAATTATGTCTATATCCACCAACATCCATAAACCTTATGTGTGTGACCCTCTAGGTCCATATATCTCACTAGTTAATAACTCTATAAACCAAATAACACCTTATTGGTCAACCTTAATTATTTATCCATATCCACATATTGATTAATTAATCAAGAATCGATTTAACCCAATCGATAGGTTGAGTTGCCAACCCATTGGGTGCCAAGCTACACCACGTACTCTAGGAGATATGGAGTATGTAAGAACTCACTTATGGAACCTTCTCGTCATCAATTACCATGTAAATATAATCCTTCATCCACATTAGACTCATGAATGACTTAGGGTATGGTCAACTGTCAAACCCTAATATGTCACTCAAGTTAGTACTGATGCGTGTAGAAATCATCGAGAACTCCTTCTTCGATATTTCTACTACCTTGGCCAAGGATTTCATGCCTCTCATTCCTTGAGTCAATCTCCTCAAATACCGAGGGTGGATGATCCCATCTTGATCACAAAATCATCTTCGTGGACTTCATGTCGTATCCAATATATGACGTTTTAGATATCCCGTGACTAGGGATTCGTAAGTCATAATCAAAACACGATTATACATCCACAAGATGTCTTTGGTGTCTCAAGTCAAAGGACCACATACACAACCATGATATGAATCAAATTGATTGACAGTTAGGTATAATACCATTCAGGGATTCATACGGATTAATTCAGTGAACTCTTTCTCTAAAGAGCACCCACTATCTATCCTTAGTGTCTCCACACCGATGGATATAGGATCAGCCATACTCATCATATGAGATAGATTAGATAGTGCTATTCTTTCTGGATAATTCGATGTCCTTCTCGAATATCCCACGAATAGGAATGTTTAGAACATATGTTTAAAGACTAGTGATCACTATATTATGATCTCATCATAATTCACTTAGTCATTGCACATACTCATCGACTTCATTGCAAACATCACACAAGAATGACAATGAATAAATTTCATTTCAATGAACATAAATAAGATACATGAAAGTGTGATTGGCTTATAGGCCACATAATATCCATCAAATATAGGCTTGGTAATACTGTTCCTTCATATAGATATACATATATATATATATATGCTTGGTATTATTGCTCTTCTATATAAATACCTATTAGGGCATCATCGTAAATATAACATATTATCAACTCACTTAAAAAGCATTTAGTTTTCCTTTCTAGGGTTAACATTTTTTTTGGAAGATTGAAGTTGAAATCGCGAGAAACGAGAAGGGGGCGAAAAATGATTCTTGGTTACAATTGATAAAGAAGACGACAATCTTCGGCATTCTCTTTCTCTTCCTTGACAGCGGCATACGAAAATCGCTCTTCTACAACTCTCTTGACGATCTGTTGAAGCCCATCTGACTCTCCTCCGATGGAAAGTTTTTTCTTTTTCCCTGTATCTCAATCAATTTCTATTTCTACCTATTCTTTGGTTATCTCCATTTTTGTCACCGGTTTATTCACCAATATTCAATATAGTGCCATCCCGATTGATCATTCATTTTTTTGGATATCCTCTTTGCTCTCTTGAGGCTTAGTATTATTTTTATCTAATCTGTGGGTATACAAATTAAATTTCCCCTTGATCTGTTACTCTGATTACTCTTGTTTTGTGTGTTTCACTTTTTCTGTTAATTTATAGAACTGATTTGTTTTCGTGTGCTTAAAAATATATATAACGTGACCGTAGTGACTAACCATTATAAGACTAGTATTACTTGGAATTCTTATTTCCTGCATAAGTGTTTGAAATATAAATTGTTGTATAAACAATCTTCGCTTAGTTACTATTGTTAGTAGTTTGTTTATCAGTTAGTTATATAAACTGTATACTTTTAATTCTTGTTGTTAGTACAATATTCCTCAGGTAGTCATACAAACTATTTATGCTTAATGACTATTATAAGGAGTAGGTTTATCGGTTAGATATATAAACTGTTTACTCTGCATTTCTTGTTGTCAGTAATTTATTTTTCAGTCAGTCGTATAATCTATTTACGCTCAATTACTGTTGTAAGTAGTCGGTTTATCAGTTAGATATATAAACTATTTACTCTGCATTTTTGTTGTCAGCCATTTATTTTTCAGTTAGTCGTATAAACTATTTACGATTAATTAGTGTTGTTTGTATAGACGTGTTTATAATTAATTGTTGTTGCTATAACTTCATTCTTTGCAGTGGACCTAATTTCAGATTGGTGAGTTCCTTTAATATATTTAGATATACAGTGAAGTTTCATCTGTTTCATTTAACTAGTTTATATCAAAGCATATTAAAGTTGGATTAAATATAATTCTACTTCTTCTTCTAACTTTGTTGGTTGCAGTGAATTCATTCTCTGATTAATTAGTTCCCGGTATACACACATGGAGGTTTTATATTTTCTGTTAATTCAGTTCATATAATAGCATAGTTAATTCTAGTCAAATCCCATTCTATCAGCTGTGGTACCTTTATTTTCTGTATTAAGTGCACCTTAGCCAAGTTGGATATTTAGTTCTGTGTTGAAAAATTAGACAACAAGCTGATTGTAGAAGAGTGATTTTTAAGATTCAAGTTTATCCTCAGAAGTCAACTCAGACAGATAGAGTCAACCCGCTCAGTCAAAAAGTCAATTCTAGGTCAAAAGTCAACCCATAGTCAACCATAAGTCAAAAAGTCAACTCTAGGTCAAAAGTCAACCCATAGTCGACCATAAGTCACAAAGTCAACTCTAGGTCAAAAGTCAACCTAGAGTCAACATTTAGTCGAAAAGTTAACTTTAGTTAGAAAGTCAACTTGTGTAAAAAGTCAACCCTAATCGAATAGTCAACCCTGATCGAAAAGTCAACCCTGATCAGAAGGTCAACTCATATAGATAGCATCAGTTAGGTAAACATTCTCTTAGATTCAAATACACGCGGAGATTGAGAGTGTCTCATTAGTTGAGACGAGGAGTCAAGAATTCAGGAGCGAGAAGACTAGGAGGAACGTAAAGACGAGGTCTCACTTTACCACTTGTCAGCGGTACTAGCGGGAGAGGCACGGCAGGGCGTGAAGGGACGAGTGATTGTGTGGAGATCGGCCTAAGAGAGTCAGGGCATTTAGGAGCCGAGGAGGTCGAGACCTAAAGTGTAGTGTTGTAGGGTCAGGTAAAGGTGAGTGTTAGGGTTGCCGTTGGGGGCAAACCTAAATCCTTGTATTGAACATTGTTTTTCACCCATTTGAATGAAGGAGAGATAGTTACTATAATACCCTCAATGGTATTAAAAATATGTAGAAATACATTCAGTAAAATAGGAATAAGAATATGGGTGAAAATTAGTAAGGTTTATATTTATATTTATAGTTAGATAAAGAATTAATATAAATGATTGTACGATATGATGATTATGAGTGTATGCATAAAGATATCAATGAGGACGGAAGAAAAATCCTAAGTCAATGATATTTTCCTGCAAGCAAACGCACCCATGAACCTCAAATAGAAGCATTAGTGGGTTATTCCAAAATAATCATGGAAAAAAGAAAAAATAAAAAGAGAAAAATTGCCTAAGTGACATTAAAGACATTAAGTGAGAAAATTAAAATTAAAGATTTTTAATTCCTTAATTATGCCAATAACAATTCAAGAAAAATACCTACATCAAAACTATCGCTCTATAATCTCTCCCTTTTTGATGTATAACAAAATCTTGAATTGAAGCCTTGTAGGATCCCCCTCAGCCTATGAATCATTAATGTTCTCCCCCTTTTTGTAATAATCCAAAAAGGTGAAATCTAGCTAGAACTCTCCCTGAATCAATGACCAACTGAAATTAAGAAGATTGAGATGGCATGAAAATTGAGAACGGTAAAACACAAAAGAATCGGTATTTGAAGAATGACTCTATGTGATGAGTGAGGGTAACATTTCATAGTTTAAATCTATGATAGCGAGTAGGCACCAACAAATCAATAAGGGATTCGGAATGTTTGAATTTAAATCAATAAACTTGGTGCATACAAAAAAACATAAGAAAGTCTGAACTAATGCATTAGGATCTACACTACTATTAATACCAGGACTAAGAGAGACTAGCGACAAGAAATGCATATGTTGAGAGTCATCAAGTGCTCATCATTAATTTTCCCCTTTTTCGGTTGCTCATCAGGAAAATGAAATCACCGAGACGAGGAAATACATTGAGCAAAGAATATAACGATTGATAATCTTAGGTCTTGACACAACTCTAATCAGTATCTGTGTCACTAGCTCTAATCATGCTTGATTCTCTTACTAAAGAGTTGAAATTCTCTGTCCCTAGAGGTTTGGTAAAAATGTCACCTATCTCTTGAGAAGTTTCAACTCAATGTCGCCTTTGCTAATATGACCTCGAATGAAATGGTATTGAATCTCAATGTGTTTAGTGCAAGAGTGCACTATTGGATTCTTGGCAAGATTAATCGCGCTCATGTTGTTACACATGACTAGAATCTTCTCAAGTGTAATCCCCATAATCCTCCAGCTGATTCTTTATCCAAAGAATCTGCGCTACACAAGTGCCACTGGCTACATATTCTGCCTCGGCTATCGACAATGCAATGGAAGTCTGTTTCTTAGAATTCCAAGATATTACACACCCTCCTAGGAAAATACACGATCCACTAGTGCTCTTCCTTTCTACTCGACATCCTGCAAAGTTAGCATCACAATATCCTAACACAGTGAAACCCTTGACTCTTGGGATACTAGAGTCCAAGATTTTCGGTTCTGATGGGGTACCAAAAAATACCTTTGAGCTGCAGTCAAATGTGATATCTTAGGAATGCTCTGGAATCGAGCACACAAACACTTGCTAAAAAGAATGTCTGGCCTACTTTCCGTAAGATATAGGAGTGATCCTATCATACCCCTTTATGGAGAAAAGTAGTTCAAATTTCCAACTGAGTTTCTTGATATCTCCTTTATTTTCTTTCAGGATTGAGTGGATTAAGACAAAGCAATGAACAAGTTGTGCTCCCTTCTAGAACAAGGGTGTGATCAGATTCACGATTAGACTCCAAAGACTTAGGTGCAGTGATTTGCTATGAATCCTCCAGAAAGTGTCCCACGTTTGATAAGGAGAAAAAAAAAATCCTCCACAACTTGCAGAATTTCCAACTGTCTATAATATGTAATACCAAATAACTCATCCTGGATAAGGAGAAAAAATTTACAAATACTTTTTTTTTTAATATCAGTGTTTACTGATGATAACTGCTTCTTCAATTTACACCCTAATTTGCAGATATAACCTCCATAAGCTGAAATACTTCACAAAGGCCACGATTCAGGCCAGCTTCAGGTTCTCAGGGACTCTTGATTTTACCTGCATAATGCCAACTCCATGCGCACTGAGAGGAGAACCCATTCCAGGGGCAGAATCAAACTTACCCAACATGGATAAAAATTGAACAATCATTTCCTATATAACTCCCCTTGAAAAGAACCGTCCACCAGCTGTTGAGACCCATCCAGCACATAAATTAATTCAATTTCCTGCAAACTCCCGTCAGCTCAGAACTTGTGAAGACCCTAATATTCACAGCAAGTGGGCTCGGCTGAAGGATCAGACATGGTCTGAAGCTTGTCCCAGAGGCAAAGTATCAATCTGGGGGACTGATAATGGGCAAGTATGTAACCGTCATCGCAGCCGTTGTTGAAGAATCTATCATCATTGATGTATCCCACCTGATTGCCAGAGGTCTTGAATTGGTCAACCCAGATGCCCATTGCCACATCCTCAAGCTTGAACAGCTGACATGTTGACTTGGGTCAATGTATAGATTCACAAGGAAACGAAAAAGTTTTTCCAATTTTCTGTGGTCTTACATGGAGTGAAAGGTTTTTGTGACCTTGGACTACAAAGTTGGCAATGTCATTAGAGACAATGTACCCAGGACCATGCGCCCATGGTGGATATGTGGGATCTGGCCATTCCTGGAGAGAAGATTCTGAAAGTCAAACCATGGTGACAGGAAAGAGGAAGGGGATGATAGAGAGAGAGAAATGGAGGCAGAGAGACACAGAGAAGAGAGAGAGTGATAGAACAAAATATGTGTCCAAGAGAGAGGACCTCTTCAGTTATAAACCACTTGCTTTCTTCGTCCCGGTGAGGGTAGGATTCGTAGGCGATGAGGCCGTACAAGAGACCAGAGGAATTTCTTGTCCTTAGAGTGGAGGTCACCTGGTCGATCCTCACAAATGCATCATCATCTGTCTTTCATTATGTACTTTGCAGGCAAAACTTCTGTCTACACAGATTTAAAGTATTAGCATGAAAATCATAATTCTGAAACGGAGCCGAACTTTCTCTCTCTCTCTCTCCTTAACATTAGCTTTTGTGCCAATATTTGCATGCTCTGTAACAACAAATTTGAGGTGCATTCTGGTGACAGGCTCTAGTTTACCTATAATAGCAGGAGAAAAGGAGAGCTAGGCTGACACTTATCATCTAACTATCCCCAAGTTTGGGTGGGAAAGGACAGTAAATCCCAGTAATGGATGAGCTGGCACCTTTTCTATAGACAGTAGACAGGTATCAGGATCTTGGACTGGGAAAGCTTTGGGCGGGGACTCTCAAGTCACCTCACCCCAGAGAGCCGTCACCTCAGCAGTTCTTTGTCTCTTCTTCTTTCTTTCCTCTTTTCTCTTTCTTCAGTTGTAATCCTATTTTGGGCAATCAAGAATATGTTTTCCTCTTCTTCTAAGAAACCTTCCAGATTCACAACATAATCATGGGGCGAAATCTCCTCCCCATTATCTAATTTTCCACCATCTCTTCTCCTTCTCTCTACACAACATTGCCAATGCCAGGTGTTCAAATAGGCCAGAAAGTAGAGCACTTAACCTCCAGACTCTAAAGTATATCATAACAGACAGATTGGTCATAAGAAGACAACCAATTCAAGCAATAAAATCTCTGTCTCTATACCCCTCTCCGGTGTATCTCCGTCAATATCAAACTAGGGTCTCTCTGTAATTGACCATGATGGTAATGCAATCACCACAAAAAAGGATAAACTGAATAAATATTTTGAGGTACTTATAATGGAAAAGATAAATAACTGATAATGATGATGATCTGATGATGGCACATAATACTAATAAATATACCCCAAAGATGCAGATGGCAATGGTTTTCAAGGTCAGCAAACTGTAATAATCCACAAATGGCATAAGCTGGATGTCCCCATAAGTTTCAGCTTCCTTCCACAACTCTAGATTCACTGGCCTAGTCTTGTCCTGCGAATGAGATATCAAAAATTGACACAAATGAGGAAACACTAGGGCAGAGAAAAGTCAACACTATTCTCATGGTTATAGGCTTCTGTCCCACCAGAGCAAATGCTTTGAGCAGACAAACATCTATACTTATTACACTTCAGCATTCTGGGAAAACCACCAAAACATTCATTTTTACAAAATCTAATAGACTTAAAAATAATGGATCAGCCCTCTGTTTACTTTTGGGGCAAAATAAAAAGTTGAAGCTGTCAAACTAGTATTATTACACAAAGTCAGCGAAACCTGGAGAAACTTTTGATTCCTTGGGTCAGTCCAGTGTCTTTAGAAGTTAAACTTATATACTGGGTAAAGGTTTACCACTAAAAGTTCAAAAATACCGAGATAAATGTTGTCTTCTAGGACCAAGCTGATGCCTTGTGAATTCAAACTAGAATCCTGGAAATAAGTTGATCACTTAAAAGAAAGCAAAACATTGATGAACTGCAGAATTTTAGGGCCAAGCCAATGCCTTTAAGAAATCAAACTAGTATTCCTAGGACAGAAAAGAATTTGCAATACCACAAAACTAATGAATTTTAGACTCAAGATGAGAAATTAAAGAAGTTGAATTACCATTAGCAGACATTGGTAGACTGGTAAAAAGGTATAGGCAAAACTCTTTAACCATAGACTTTTGAGAACAAGCAGATGGCTTAGAGCAGTCAGACTATTCTAAGCAGGCATAGATTGAATAGAATTTGTTTTTTTTTGAAATACAAAGATTGACCAGAAAATAATTCAGATAACCATGTGAACTGTTGATTATTGACATCCAAACCAATGTCTTAAGCAGTAAATCCTCCATTAGAAAACATATGTTGACCAGTAAATCTTCCATTACAAAACCCTGTGAACTGTTGACTTTTAGGATCAAGCCAGTGCCTTAGAGCATATAAACTACAATTTAAATTTATTGGTCGACAAAATCCAGAAAATTGTGACTTTAAGGCCCAATAGACAAAGTTTGACCATGAATGATTAGTCAACCCATGCACCATCAGAGGGAAGCCAGAGAAGCTATCATCTCTCTGCATGTTAAATGGGAACGAAATACCTAGCTGACATTTCTAAGTAGAAAAGTCAATGTAAAAAATAAAGAGTTGACTTACAAGACCTGTGAAGAATCTAACAGCAACTTCTCCAGATCTGACAGCATCAAACTGCATCCATGATCTCCTCAATGCCATCCGCTGCTTGAAGTTATTTCCCTTGGAGAAGACCCCGATCAATAGGAGGAGGCTATTTTTGATGATTGGGGGAGCTCTGAGCTTCTCCACTTCAGACATGAGGTTAATGTTGTCCGGAGCTGGCAACCCATTTGCTATTAAAGACAGGAGGTCCACATCACCTGAAATATTGACTCTTGTGACCATCCATGGCTCTAGCCCCTGCATTCAGATACCACATCTCATTGAGGGCATGCATATTTAATAAGACCACCATATCTAGCTAGTGGCGAGTACAATGCAGCATGATGATGATGATGATGAATGAGATGATGAAACTATGACAATAATGCATCGATTTTTTCTAAAGTTGACAATAATGTGATGATGACGCCAATATGATGATGGAGATGACAATGATGAAATATGACGAAAGCAATTATAATGGTGTTTGTGATTAGGGATGATCCTATTGAGGACGATGGTGAAAATGACAATGAATATGGTAATGGAAAAAGCACAGAAGAAAATGATAATGATAATTGTAACAACTTGAAGCTCAATAACAGATAGGACCAATGAGGCAAATATGAGATCTTATTGGATAGGGCCAATAACAGATTTTGTATTGAAGAACAAAAGGAAAAAATAGACAGTCATATTCGGGTTGGAGGGAGATAGTTTATATAACCACCTGCCCAGCTTTTTCTAGCCGTTGGGGCAACGGTCATATGACCGTTCCCCAACGGCTAGTAAGGGCAAAAATGGTATTTTGCCCATAATGATAAATCTAATGACAGAAGACGGGGAAAGGGGCTAACTGGCCATTTATAGTCTATGGCACAATTATACACTGTTTGAGAAAGATTAGAAGAGAAGAGCTATTAATCTGAAGAGTCTCTGTCTAACAATAATAATGACAATTGTGAATATGATGTGGACAACGATGAAGATGCTTGTGATGATGACAATACACTGATGATTAATGATAACAACACTGATGACAAAGACAATGATGATGGAGAAGAAAAATATAAGAATCAATAATAAGAACGCGAAATATAAGAAGACGATAATAAGAAAAAGAATGAGATGGCAATGGCAATGAACATGACGACAATGATGCACCGATTGTGTTGCATCGATTCACAGGAACTCATCAATCTTCTTTCACCTCTAACTATCCCCAGAAGGCCCTAATACATCTCCCAAACCCCCACCTTTCTGTAGAGAAACGATGTTTCATGCCGGCCATTGACAGTCATGTGAAATCCATGGAGCCCAGCCCAGAGAGTTGCAGTGAACGCCTGCCCTTCCACAAATGGAAAATTGGCACTCACGGGTTTTGTCCCATTCAATTTCTCATCACCTCTACCAGAGAATTCATTGCAGTGAAGAAGCCCGTCAACTGCTAAACACTGAGATCAATAAACCAACACAAAGAAGAAAAGAGAACATACGTAAAGGACACATGAAAATTCTTCACCAGTAAGATTGGTTTTAGAAGAGAGAGAAGGGCATCTCTCCTCTGCTCCCCATCCTCCATTACCACTTTTAGAATTCTGAGAAATCTCCGGACCTCCATTCATTCCTTCAAAAATCACCGTATAACGAAGAACAACAGCTGAGCTGTTATCCTTCCCAAAGAGCTCAATCTGAAATCCTCCACTTCCAGGCACACCTACGACAGTAAAAGCGGAATCCTGAACAAACCCACAAGGGATATCAAGAGAAAAGTTGCCCGTGTCCCTAGAAATAGAAGACGGGCAGTTCAGGAGTAACTCCGGAGAGACTTCAGATATTGGTTTCTCCGAGATTAGATCTGTCCATGCGGCGGCGGCTTCTCTGACGCCATTACGGGTCTCTGGGAGAGCATCCGAGCGAGGAAGGAGATCTCGCATGTGGAGCCAAGCTCGTCTGGCTTCGTGGGTTTTCTTTTCCTTGGAGAATAGAACGTCGAGGCCTCTAAGATGGTGGTAACGATGGGGTATTTTTCGAGGGACATGGCGGGGGAGGTCCATCTTAGGGAAGAACTGAGCGGCTGGAGTGGGCGGCGGGGACGCGGGGACGAGGACCGTGTAGGAGGCGTTGCGAAGGAAGAGGTAGAGAGCGAGGAGCGAGATCAGTATTCCTCCGCTCCGTTTCTTCATTCTCCCGCGTACGGACTTCGTATCCTTGATCCACGGAGGGGACAATACATGAAACAAGTACTCGCCGTTGGAGCCTGGACAACGTCGGTGGTTAAGCTTGCAGACAAAACGTCGTTAGGAGCAGGTCAAGGTCTTCGGGCATCTACGGGTCTGTGGACTGAGCTGAACAGGCGAAACCCAGTGGTCAAGACTGGAACTTGGAAAAACAGGGAGGAGAGACGTCCTTACTGCTTGACTTTGAGTTCAACATTGTTTTAGTTACCGCTGGAATTAAATTCAAAAGCTTATTGGCTGTTCTTGAAGGCGAAACAGAAGTACAGAAGTCCTCATGTATTTTAAGCTCCCAACTTCAACATTTTAATTACTAAAATTTGAAATTCTCAAAAACCCCCAACCAAATAAATCCTCAATCTCATGATGAGATTAAGCATGGAATTATAAGTCATCATGTTCATCATCCTATCTCTAATCTTGTCTCTCATAGCGACCTTCATCCCATGCACCAAGCTTTGCTCTCATTACTCGCTGAGTCAATACATTGGATTTTGTGTAGATACTTCTCCTCTATTTGATGCCAACATTATTACTTGTAGTTGGTTTTTCACTCTAAAGTATAATGATAACATGTCATTGATGTATCCGTTTCTATCATTATAAACAGATTTTTATGCTTAATGCTTGCTAATATGAGGTATAGTATCACGTTTTTATGATATGTTTGCATTTTATCGTGTTATTCCATTCGTGTGTTTTAATTGTAGCTAATCAGTGCTAATCATGTATAAACCATGAATATACTTAGCATGCATCGTTCTTTGTGATTTTTATATCTGGGACTAACCCCATTTAACGTCTTCCAGAGTCAAATGGTTGAATTCTTACATTCTTTGCAAGTTTTACGCTTTCTAGGGCGTAAGCACACGAGAAGGGGGATGAGAGAGAGAGAGAGGAGAAAATAACTCTCTACAGAAATAGAGCATTACATCAACTTACCATCATGGATGAAGCTTCAACAAGTTTTTGTGTGCCAATAGATCATTCTAGGTTTAAGGAAAGGTTAAGTTTGGTCAATCTCCTTAACTTTAAGGAGGTTGCACCAAACTCTACTTTTCTGAAATAACTCTTTCCATTATTTTTCCCATTTAGAAATTTATAAATAAAAAATATACAAAATATGATTAAAAATATTGAATGGAGAAATTTGGTGGAAAATGAGTTGTAGTTTGATTTAAAATGAATTTTAAATCATATTTTCTACAATTTTGGGAATATTTGTATGATTTAATATTGAAATTTAAATGCTAAATAAAGGGGTTTCATTAAGGATTGGCTACGATACGTGACTCGGTAAGGAGAGTGGTAGGGTGCAGAGTACGCGCCTATGTAGTGCCTACCACATGGTGGCCATGTGGCTATCCCATCACATACAAATACATGCTTATGTAATGTGCTCATTGATCTAAAGACTGATGGGCCTAATTTATACTTAATAATCTTCTTCATCTAACCCATGTGCGACCAAATAGAGAGCAAACCCTTGAGAAACATTGCACTTCTTAGGCGCTCCGATTGGTCTAATCAATTGGAGCACTCTGATGGATGCACCCAAGGTGCACACACCGTTTTGAAAAGGTGGGTGTTGTTTCTTTAAGTGTCGTGACCAATCTGGTCGCAACATGTGGCGGCACTAACATGCATTGATTAGAAACTAAGAATTCTGCTCATTCTAATGATTCTCCTCCTAAAAGAAAGAGAACACATGGCCACTCTTGGATGTAGAGATCTTCATCAAATGGTTGGGAAGAAAGAAGCAGTCTCTCCTTTTAAAAAGGGTGTTTACACATGACATTTTTTATGCCACCGAATTGTGATCATCATGATCAGATGGTTGAGGCCCCTCTCAACTATAAAAGGTAAGTGGTAGTTGATTTTTTGTCCAATTGGAGCATGCCATGTGGCATGCTCTGATGCATTTAATCGAAATCAAACAACTATGATGTCTAATTCTTTAAATCCTGATATTTCATGATGTAGAGGGGATTTTGAGCTAAAATTTTATGGGCATGTTCATCTCCTCACTCTCTACTCATTCACATTGTCAAATTGAAAAATTGAAAGTTAAACACTTGTATTTTTTACAACTGATGATTTTACTCCTTTTTACACTCAAACCCTAAAAAGACCCAATAATACCCACATTTTCTCTCTCCTTACTTTTTTTGGCTCTCTCTTTTCATCAGGCTACCGAAAAGAAAGGGAGAGGAGGTCAATACACAAGGAAAAACATTTTTTTGGTGGTCAATCTTTCTGTGGAGAGGAAGGCAAGCAAGGATCAGGATTGGAGAGGATCTAGCATCACTTGACCTTGGATGAGCACTATGATGAGGTTTGTACAACAATCATAATTGGATTTTGTCTTATGATCATGTCCATAATCAATAGACATGTATTTTATTTTTAGTTTAATTTTAATTTTAATTTGAATACAGTAGCTTTGACATCATCCACATGTGCATCTCTCTCTCTCTCTCACACCTTGCTGAGAATTGATCCATTGCTATGGCCGATCATTCTTCTCTCCTTGTTGTCTTCTCATTCCCAATTCATCTCTCCTCATCTGATTTTTCACCTAAGATTCTAATTTCTCTCTTAGTTCTAAAAAGAAATATCATAATTCTCTCTCATATCTATCTATATATGCCTCATTTACATTCAAGCTTCTGTTCAAGCTCTTGTCCTTCTTTCAAATGATTAACCTCATTTCTGTCCAAGCTCTAGATTTGACCTATACTCGCACTATAAGAATTAAGGAATTATACATTAAATTTTTTGAAATCGACACATGACAACGACATAAAACTCATGTGAGTGAGATTATCATATAACTGTGAGGACACAATAATCTCCAAAGAGCATGTTTGATTTCTTGGGAAGGGTATTTACCTAGGCCTTGTAAGTTGATTATACTTAACCCTTTTATCCAGTGTTTTGACGTAATTTCATCTATGTACTCCACTCCTTACTAGTCATTCATGACTAAACTATTCATTAGCTTGTTATCTCTATTTCTTTCTTGTATGGAGACTTAACCAAGAAAGCGTTTATGGAGAATACTTTAATTCATGCTTCTCATGGGAATCATCAAAGATACATTGACTCAAAAATGCTATTGATAGTTTGAAACATAGTCCTTAGGAGTGGTATGATAAATTCAATTGGATGATGACTTCCCAAGATTTTGTTGCTGTCATGGTGCATTTGATATTATTATTTCCACGAATGTCTTTTGATAACATGCATATTTAACTTAAATTCTTATCATATTTAACTAATATTCATGCTTATTTTATGTGATTATGATGCATGTTATCATAGTTTTTATAAATTTTCTCCATTGGTATGCCATTTTACTAAAGTCCATATTTATGCATCATTTAGGGTTAATTATGTTCTTTTTGGATGTTTAATCTTTTGCAAGGTTAAATAAATAGAAATTAATTACTTCCCTTGATTTATTTTGACTTTAATAAATGATTAGAAGAATTAATGGACGATATTAAATACACTTCTTAAAAGATTACTGAAGTTTATTTTATATTCATCTTATATCCTTCATTTAATTTATATTTTAAATGACATGATATTAAATGAATATAATTGTGAGCCAATGGATAACATTTGAGTATAAAAGGAGTTATATTTTTAAACATATGGATTTATGAATTTTTTGGATTTTTCGAGAATTTATTTTGATTTTAATTCCTTTAAAAATGGCAAAAAGGGGGTATTTTCTCCGCAGTAATCGCGGGTCGATGTGGCGCAACATGGGACCCACGTGGATGCGACATGGCATGCAAGGCCACATGGCAATGCCACGCGAACCCACGCGAGCACTTAAATGTTCACTTGCGTGGTGTGGATGTGACGCGAACGCGTGGCATGGCCATGTGAGCCCACGCGGATTCCCGGGTGGCGCCACGTGGCATGAGGAGTGACTGGGCTGGCATGTGATGGGCCCATCGGTTAGTGGGCCCAGGTTAGATAGTTGGGGCGGTAACGCAAATGCGTTATTTCGCCCCACATTATATACTTACCTTTTTCATCGATTTCCTCCATGTGGGACTATGTTCCCGCTTAAACCTCTTCTTTGCAGGACACGTGGCAGCGCCACGGGCGTTGGATGCGATTGCATCAAATGAAGCGTGTCGATCGTGTGGACCGGAGTCCACCCGATCACCATCTTAAGCACGTGCGCAAATGGGAGCCGTTGATCGCATAAGTGAACATTGGACGCGTGAGATTCATCACAATTTCAGTGATCGTGGGCGACACGTGGACGTATCAGGGACTTTCGATCTTCATTGGATGGGCGAAAGATGACGAGATCTTGGGATCGTTGCCGACGATCATCACGAGATCGCCGCCGTCGATCGATCTCCACCAAATCGGATGGTCTGCAATTTTCGTGGACTTTTCTTATAAAACGGGTTCTTCTCCTCTTTGTAAACTTAAATCTTGATTAATCGTGAAGCAATTAAGCAATTTTGAAGGCATATCTTGAGTTCATCACGATTCCCCTCGTTCTAGACTCAATCACGATCAGATTGAGGCAGGATTTTTCGTGATTCATTGCGACGATTGATCAAAATCTCTGATGGAGAATTACTCCAAAACATGAACACAACGGTTCCAAGTGAACCTATACTCCTCCTTACTTATGAGTTTGAGAAACTCATCATCCATTAAGTGAATGAAAAAATCCTCTCTAAATAATTGAAAGAGAGTGTAGATCTTAAGGGAATTATCTTCCCTCCTTCCTCCTATTTTACACTGATCCAAAGATTGACTTGGTCAAAGAAAATAAACCTTCTATCTTTATAAACCTAGAATTCCTTGAGTGGACCAAATCAACCACCTTCTACCTTGATATAGGATCTTAATGACCAAACCACATCCACTATATCGTAGGTACCTTGTATAAAATTAACGATCTCAAGAAAGAAACATCATTAGGAACACTTTTCTTTTGCAATCCCTTTTTCTTTTGAAACCACCTATAGTAAGAATTTTAGGAGAGATTTAAAGGAGGAATTTACCTTCTTAATTTACCTCAAGAGAAAGCCTTTGTATGAGTATTATCATGCATTTACCCATATGAAGCAACATCACCATGACTTTTAAAGGACACTAAAGACATATGAAGACATTTATGAAAACTATAAAGAACACTTCAAGCAAAGAGGACTATCCCTTACGAGATCAATACCCCTACGGCTGAGTAAATAGTGGAATCTCGGTCAGGGTATTCTAATCAACCATCGAAGAGGGAAAACCTTCTTCAAGAATAATGCTAGCAGTTCCACTTGAAGTCATGCCTCCTGGATAAAAGACAGCAGGAATACGATCTACCTAAGAGGTAGATGAGGACAATTGTATCAAAGAAAGATCTTCCCGGCTACTGAAGACTGTGAAAGATTGGTCTGGTTGCTAATCACCGACCGTGAACCAACCTCCCCTCGTACATAGCTTCCTCGTACCGTGGGGATATCCACATGACTCCCTAAAGCCTTTCCTTCTGACGTGGAACCGTGAAGAAGCACGAAGACTTCCAAGCTCCTTCCAGTCAAAGCCCTATGAGAGAAAAGGTTAAACCAACAAGGAGTGATTCAAGATCATCGCCGACATCGGGTCGACGCCGGTAAACGAAGTTCCATCCCATCGGCGCGGACGTCGTCAATATTATTCCGACTTGGGAGTTTACCTCGCTCTGGGAAAATCCCTCGTTTAAGGCCTTCCGAGCTCAACTTGATCGTCTGATCAGGGTTGCGAATACCGAAGAACTACGAGGGGAATCGTTAATTGTCTCAGCAGATTCCATTCATCGTCAGACTTACAAATCGCCACATCCGTCGAAGGCCGTCAATAGACCCGAGATTTCACGATCAACCCTCCTACGAAACGGAAGCTCTCTTCACTATCGCCATCTGTCTCAGCTTATCTCCACCTCTTCCAGGGAGCTTCTCAACGTCAAAACGGAACGCTAGACATTCAGCCTATCCGAGAAGCGAAGAGCATCGCTGAATTTTGTTACGGTTACAACAAGATGCACGAAGAATAGTTTACTTCGGAAAAACTCTGAGAGGTTAAAAATTCCATGTGTGATCCCACTAAGATTCCGCAACCGTCAACTCATCACCAACCGAAGAGGATAGTCTCTGCATCAACGGTCGTCAACCTTTAGAGTCTGAATTACTTCCTCTCCTTAACGGGGATGCCTCACCTTAACTTCCTCTCTTTACTTCTTTCTATAAAATGGAAATTGTAACAGAAAACGGGGATGTTTTTTTGAATGAAAAATTTGGCTACTATTTGGTTACTTTTACCCCTTTGTTGTCATCGTTCCTCCCCGTATCTCCTCCATTCCCTTTCCTGCAAACCTCTCTCTGAGTTCTATCTCTCTTTCCTTTTCTCCCTCCCTTTCTTTCCTCTTTCATCCATTTCACGTTCAGAAGAAAGTGACGGAAATCCTAGATCAGTTGGAGAAATCCCGAGTGCGTCTTCACCGCCCCGATCAGGTAATTATCCTCGTTTATTTTAACGGTGAATGAAGTTCAATCTAAAATCTATAAGTCCAATATCCGTTCCGCCGCTCTCGATCCTTCCGCTCCATCTATCTCTTTCCTCTGTCCGAAACTATTCTCTGACAGATAATCCTAATATTACAGTATCCACTCTCTCCTCGTCATAATTATTCCCCTATCACCTCCTAATATTCCTATATTACCTCTTCTACAATCCCTATCTTAACCTCTAGTCTATAATCTCTTATCTTCCATATATTCACTGCTATATAATTTAATCTCTCATATTATTAATGTTATTTCTTTTCCTACACATCAGTATATCTATTTTAAATTATCCATCCAATATTATCCTCACCGATTTATAACTCTAATTCCTAGTGATATCATTTCATAGGTCCTCCATAAAGATTGTAGGATATTACATGATTCACACATCAAATAATCATCACATCCTTCACCCTTCTACTCATCACTCACTCATCTTCTCATTCTCTTCTACATACATATCATCTTGTTAAAATATCCTACATCAATCTCGCCCTTGAACGCCGAATGCACGTCCAAGACAAAATCGATCTAATACTCTTCAATTCGCGTGAATTGAAGCCAAATCTTCACGTCAATCGGGTTAGTAGTGTGATGCGATCATTCTCCCTGCAATAATTGTAATTTAGATTTGATTTGGTAGGTTAATTTTGCTTTAAAAGTCATTTTGTTCTTCATTTTTGCCCAAATTTGGTTTGGCTTTTTGCTAATTTTGAAATAAGGATTTCTCCCTGATCTTCAGTTCGAATCATTTGATTCTGATTTCATTGGATTCCTTGTTTCATCAGCTTTCTATGGATAGAAAAATCATCAAAATTTCATCATTATTTGGCCCCTTAATTTAACGTGTGACCATCGACTGTTCATTTTCAATCAGAATTTGGGCGTTGACTTGCGGGTGCAATTGCTTTCAAAATACAAGGTGAAATTTGATAATTTTGGTCTCTTTGGAATCCTATGGTGTTAGATTTCCATTACTATATGAATTTAAAGATTGGATATCATTTGGTTAGTCAATTTGAAGATTTACATCGAAGTGTTCATTTCAGGATTTTTCTGATCTTTGATTTTCAATAATTCATAATAAATCCAATTCTTCTTGAAAAATCACAAATTTTGTATCAAAAGTTTTCATTTCTCTCTAGTTTCTGAATATATAATTTTTTTAATCGTCTGAGACTTTTTTATTCTCTGATTTTACTAAACGTTAACTGTTGGTCAAAGTCAACGCTTTGACTGTGACTTTTGACATTTCTTTGTCAAATCCCTTTCTAAATTCTTAAAATATCCTATCCCATATATTTATATCATTTCTATTTATTATATATCATTTTTCATTTCTTTAAAACCTTAATTAAACCTGAGTTTGACCAAGTGAACTTTACGATCATAGTCAACCGTGTTCTCTGTGGATCGACCCGATCTTTACACTATACTTGATTTTATATCTTTGTTATTGTGAGTTCGGAATTATAAATTTTGTTTGACCAACGTTTGTGTGTTTTAACGACTGCATAAAATGCTTCGTCATCTTTATCATTCATCACTTCAATAAATGATCAGGTTGGGATTGCACGACCCAAGGGGTACTCAAGTGAAAACTTTAGTATTCATGATGTGGTCAGGCTTCGATATTGTTTTGGGATTTAGATCGTTTATCAACATGGGCAGATGATTATCAAATAATGCAATATGTGAAGCCCTAATAGGGTCTAACATATCTTTATATCTATCTTGTCACCCTCTTATAACCGAATATAATGTCCTCCCTATGTATCTCTCATTAGAATGATTTCACTATTCCCATGTCTCACCTATTGACAGAACAAATTTGCACGGGCATAAAAAATACACTTTCTTGTGTCAAAATAATTTTCAAACTCACTGAAATTATGATTTAATTATGAATTAATTAGGCTGATGGTGAGTAAGAGTTAGATACATGGATAATTAGGAAAATTTTTTTAGATATCTTTAAAATTTGATCAAACTGGACAATCAATTGGGGTGAGAAACCATGAAAATTGATATTTTTAGAAAGAAAACTTAAGGAAAATCACTTAATTTTGATTAGTTTTGTGGAGAAATCAAAAGAGCAAAATAAGGGGAAAAATTTTTATTGTGAAGAGAGCGAAAATGACTAAATTTGGTAAAAATAAACTAATCTATGCATCTAAATTAAAATATAATGTTATAGGTCAAAAGACTGGGATGAAAACACCTAATCTAACTTAAAATCAAGCTTGAAAGGATCCAATTAATTGCCAGGTCAAGTCTATTAATTTCACGATTCAAAAAATGAAAATTCAAAGTTCAAAGCAATAAATTCTTCCTTCTCTCACAATAAAATCTTGATTTCAAGCACTTCTTGGATGCAGAAATGAGTCTAGAAGAGGAAGAAAGCAAGAGATTTATTCCGTCCTTTTATAAAATGAATGGTTGCCAAATCAGAGTGCACCACATACCGTCTCGAGTAAGTGAAAATCAATGCATCTCATTAAACCATGAAATTTGACACTTCTAGTTGTGCAACGTCATCTACATAAACTAAAAAAATAGTCCCACACATTGCAAAAATGACTTGATTTATTGTGTTTAAATAGATACACAATGCACTTAAAACGGGCGCTTAACACTACTGACGTCCACACACATGCACCACGTGGTACGCTCATACGCCACCACGTGGCGATACGCAAGCACGCATGCCACATCATTACCCACATCAGCATGCGCGTAAAACCCACCTTTTTAAAATAATTTAAATTAAAAGAAATTCATAAAAATTTAAAAAAATTCCAAAAAATCCCTAAAAATGAAAAAATTCATAACTTTCAAAATAAAACTTTTTAATCAATGCTTTTTGTTTTATTAGAAATTAAATAATCCATCATTTCATAAATTTAAATTAAATAAATAAAAAGATAATAAATTTTTGACTCAAAAATAAATTCATTTTCTTTGGAAAATAAAACTAGACAAATATTTGAGAGTGAATAAAAATAATTTCTTTGATTATTAAAAGTTAATTATAATCTCAAATATAAAAGTAGAATTAATCTACTCTAAAATTTGAACGTTTAATTATCCATTATTATCCCTTAAAATATGTATTTTGAGATTATAATGTAAACTGTATAAAATGATGAATATGAACTCAAAGTATGACAACATACATACGAATGTAATGTTCTATGCCTTAATTTACAATAATACTTATGTTGATATAAGTATAGGGTGCATGTTATCACCTATCCAAATTGCATCCTCAAGTTCATGTATTTTTTTGTTATCTCATCATCAAAGAGAGAGGAAGCCCTTTTCATTCATTCATTGAATCTCTTTTGCATCATTTACCTTTCCAAAATTCTCCGATGTTTATATAGTTTCCTACTTTCTTTAGCAAAGTTTCCATCATGATCTCATGTGGATAACCCCTTTTGGCTACATCATAACTAGAGATAGGGGAGTAATCTCACTTCTTACAATAGAATATTATTGTTGCCCACAAGGTAATGATTTTATGTTGATAAGAGCATTATAAGAAAGAGGTACCCACAATCAAGAGTGTGTGCATGTAAGGGACAATGTGGAAGTATGAGAAAGAGCATCCATTTAATTGGGAGATCCCCATTGAAGAAGGAAACACCTATGAAATAATGCTTGCATGCGGGAGACAACCAAGGATCACTCGTGCATAGAGTGAATGTCTTCATCATCTACTACATCTTCAATTCTAGGGGCCATGGAGGTTACTGTGCAGCAGCCCCCAATGCTTGCACCCCCATCATCATGACATCTCTAGCGCTAAGTGGGCAGCCTCATTATATCTCCCAAATCTTGTCTAGTTGGTGCTACACCATCAACATATCTAGCACTATGACATTGACTTATATAGGTAAGATGATGTCACCATGTGCCACTACTTTTTTTTCATGGAGGTGTCATCACTTGCTCCCTTATCATCATTGACCTCATCATCTTCAAGGCACCATCGCTAACATTATCATGAAGTTGTATCCTTGACTACCACTTAAAATGGCAACTCCAGGACTAGCCACTCATAATGTCTCCTCGGGAGTTGTCTTTTTTTTGTTTTGCTTTCTATATTCCAAGATAAGCATGTGTCCATGATCTAGCTTAAGGAAGAATGTGAAAAATTGAGTATCCTTATATGTACCGTATTCCTTCTATAGTGCGATTATAAGGGCCTCCTCTCATGTCTTCACTATTGTCATTCCCTTGTTCCATCTTTCCACATAAGTGACGAAGCGAGACCGCGAGGTCGTCAATTGCACACGGTCTCGTGTCAAAACAAAGTCCAAAATTACCAATTTAATGAAAATATCTCGAATTGAGGGGTATAATGGTAAATATGGGTTGAATCCACAGGGAATTAGGGAAATTTTTTATGATCTCTTCAAATTTGATCAAATCGGACAATGAATTGATGATAAAAATTGGGGAAAATGGTATTTTATGAAAGAGAACTTCAAGATGGTTCCACGGAATAAAAAATCATCGAATTTGACTTTGCTTTTGCGGAGAAATTGAAGATCGAAGTGAGAGGTATTTTCTGAAAATTGAAATCGTGAAATTAACGAAAATAAACTCTAAATTATTTAAATTAATGATTCTAAACGGAAATTAAACACTAATAGATGATATATTAGGCTAAACTGCTTACACTAACCCACAATTGCAATTGGATTAACCCAATCAATGCCGGAATCAAGGCTATTCATCAAAAATCTGAAAATCACCATTCGTGGAGTTCAAGCGCCGATTTCTTCCTTGTCTTTCACCCAAATCTTGATCTTAAGCACTTCGTGGACGCGGAATTGAGTCTAGAAGAGATTAGGATTAAGAGATTCAAGAGATTTGGTGTCTAAATAGTTCAATTTGATTGAATTTCTCTCAAATGCTTCACAAATCGGAAGAACATCTCAAGTTATAGGGGATTTGGGCGTAACCATACGATTAAACACATCAAGGGCTCTGATGAAACACTTGATCGCAAATCGTTACCATTAAGTCGTGGCCGTTGGATCACGATCGGACGCTCGAGATGAAGTCACGTCAACGCGCATTATAAAACGCCTTGAAACAGTCGTCGTTGGATCGTGATCGAACGCATCAGATGCATCCAGTGTACCCCGATTAAGCCACGTGCGCCCATCAATTTAAGTGAAGATCGACGGTTGAGATCGCACACGCGATCGGATGTGCGACACTTTGCCACGTCGCGTCCTCATCATGATCGTTGATCGCTATCGATCGGACGACTCTGATTGTGCCACATCACCTGCGCTTTAAATATTCTGAAAAATCGACTTTAAATTAGAAAAATTGATTTTTAATTCCGGAAAATCCTTAGAAATTCATTAAAAATTCAAACAAATTCAGAAAAATTCTTGAATAGTCCCTAAAAGTTAGAAAATTTATAGCTTTTAAAATATAACTCCAAATTAATCAAAATTTCTTTTTTTGACTGGAAATTTAATTATCTATCATTCTAAAAAGTCAAATTTAATAAATAACAAGATATTTAATTTCTATTTCAAAAATACATTCATTTCTTTAGGATTTAAACTTTAGAAAATTAATTGAATGTTTATAAAAATGATTTCTCATTATTTCACTTTAAAAACTAATTAGAATCTCAAGTAAAGATGGGTTATAAATTTTTTATCTTTAATTCGTCATAATTAACCCTAATTTAAAGTGTTTTGAGATTATAATGACTTTTTCATAGAATGATAGATAAATACTCATAAATATGATAACATGCATATGAATGAAATCATTTATGCCTTAATATGCATTAATAATCATGTATTATCATGTTGAATTAGCATGTTATCAATAAGCTTGTGCTAGATCTCTTTGATGAGGTTGTTCGTCTAAGATGTAAACCCAAGGTATCATTGATTGAATCTTAACTCAAATTTTAGGATAATATTACTATGCTTCTTGAGGGCATCAATTGGTATCCTCAATCAATATTTATCACAATCCCTCATCCTAAAATTATCAAAATCGTGATTCTATTGATTTTATTGATGCATAATCTGAGGCAGATTGATGGACCAAGAGCCTTGCAATTTTTGGCTTATCTCAAACATGCTCAAGGTTAGGAACTAATGTACAAGATTCCTGGACATCTCCAAGTTGAAGCCAAATCCAATATCATTTATGAAAGTGACAAAGAAGAAAGGAAATATATATGTTGAGGAAACTTTATCTTGTGGGGCATTCAGTGGAAGAATTCCATATCTTTGTCCAATGTCAAACTAGAGTGCATGTCTAAGGATGTGGATCTAATATTTATTTCAAGGGGTAGGATGTATGAGATGTCAATTTATTGTGATAGTTAGATGGTTATCTTCATTGTATGCAATTCGACATTCCAAACATCACTATGTACGTGACAAAGGGATCATCAAAATTACTAACAAGTCATATCATCAAAGCAGCTCGCAAACATCTTCAACACAGGTTTGAGTGAGATCTCATTCAACACTCCATATACCAAGATGTGCATGCTTGTCATATGTGCACCAGCTTTTGGGGGATTTTTAGTAGGCACTTTATGATCGTAAGGGGCCTTTATGAGCCCAAAGTTATTACTTCTCTCTACTAGGGTTTTCTTACCGTCATCCGGACCGTCATCCGGTACCGGTATCTCCAGATACCGTCATCAGCTTACTGATATCCAGTGCCCGATACCGTCATCTAGTCGTGGATGACAGTTATCGGATTGCTGTGGAGTTCCGGTACAGTACTGGATGCTAACATTACTGTTTCGGTACCGGATGATGGTACTCGATGACAGTACTAGAGATACGGGTACCGGATGACAGTATCCCCTCGTACGTACTTAGAGAAAGAAACCTAGAGAGAGAACTCACGAAGGCAGGTTCGGGTCCTGTGGATAAGCCTGCTGCTGGAGTCGACCGGCGTTTGGAGAGGTAGGTAAGCCATTCTCTAGACAAAGAAAGACACAGAGGAAAAATAAGAGGGCATCGCTCTCTTCTATGAAAGTCTCCAAGGAAAAATAAGAGGGCATCGCTCTCTTCTAAGAGGTTAAAAGAAGCCAAGACATCCAACGATATTATTCATACAATGCGAGGGGTAGAGGGTGAGGGTGAGACGAGGCCGGAGAAGATGGAGTTTTTCCTGTTTAACGTAGATCGGATTTTAAGGCCGGGAGGTTTGCTCTAGTTGGATAATTGGTTTCTGGCTGACATGAAGAAGAAAGGAGAGCTGGCTGTTTTATTAGAGAAGTTTGGATACAGAAAGCTGAAATGGGCTGTGGGGGACTTCCGTAGAAGAGGTTAAAAGTCGCCGAGTCGTGGCTTATTTCACCGCCCATGCCGTCTCATTATTCGAACCACTTCAGGAAACTTTTATTTATTCAAGGACAGAAAATTCGTAGGTTAAACTAGATATCGGTATTAGTATCGGTTCCGATATCGATATCCAGTATCGACATCTAACGGTATGCCGTTAGCAGATGTCGGTATCGGATATCGATATCGGAAACCGATACTCGACATCCAATAACTGATATCGACATGTGGATGTGGGTATCGGATATTGTAGGTATCGGGTACCATTTAGGACCTTAACGGTACCCGATACCGTTACCGTAACATATACCTGTATTCGATACTAGTATCTGAACGGGTGAACCCTACTCTCTACCTTATGGAATATCACTCTATATACAATATAGATGCCTTAATTTCCTAAATTTAACTCTTTTCTTATTTGGAAGCTTCAAAAACTAGATTAATCATCAATATTACTATTTATCTCTTTTTATAGTGGATTTAAATTTAAGTATTCATTTATAGATTTGTAATTTGAAAGAAATATGTCAAATGAAAGAGCAAACTCTTGAAGATTTGCATACATTCATGATGCTTTACATTTTTTAAACTTATTTGTCCAAACTATATAAGATTAATAATAGCTCTTATAGTTATCTCAAAATCAAATCTTCAAGGTTTCATTTTGATTTCAAATCAAATTAAATCAAATCAAATCAAATCTTCAATTTGATTTCTCAAAATACCCTTGAATGAGTACATTGTCGAAGAACTTATGTATTTATGGGGAGATTTTAGCGTGGCCGTTGGATTTGGCTCTTGATCTTCAATGAACAACTCAGATGAAATGCTTGGATGTGAATCGTTGCCATTAAGTCGGGTTCGTTCGATCGAAGATAGAGCATTCAGATTTTGTCATGTCGCGCATGAAGAAGAAGCGTCGCATGATCGCATCCATCCAATCGGGAATCAACGCCTCATATGTCACCACACATCCATCAAAGGCCATCGGGCATATTTAATCTCGACTATTATAATTCTTGAGATCAACAGCTGGGATTAAATTTTTTTAAAACAAATCGTACCCCCCGACTTAAGTGAAGATTGATGGTTTTGATTCAACATGCGAATCGAGCGCTCCATGTTTTGCCACGTCACTTGCGCATAAAAACATGAAAAAAATAATCCCACATGACAAAAATCAAAGTGAATTATTGGGTATATAATATGTGAGTAATTAGTGACCAATTATTGGGTATATAATATGCTTAAAAGGATGCTTTATCTCACTAATCACTTACACACACACACGTACGCACACACGTTTGCATACACGCACACATGCGCACACACGCGCGCACATGCATACAACGCCACATGGCAATGTATTTTTGCTCGTGCCACGTCAGTTGCCATGTCAGCATGCGATACAAATATAATTTTATTCATTTTAATTCAAAATAAATTGAATTAAATTCATTAAAAATCCAAAAGATTCCAAAAAAATCCCTAAAAATTAGAAAATTCATATCTTTCAAAATATAACTCCAAATTAATGCAAATTTATCATGTTTGATCAGAAATTAAATAATCATTTAAAAAATAAATTTAAGAAATAACAAGAGAATAACTTTTATTTAAAAAATAGACTCATTTTTTTAGAAAAGAAAGTTTAGAAAAATAAATAACTGTCTAAAAATATTTTTATCTTATTGTTTAATCATTAAAAATATAATTATAATCTCAAATAGAAAATGAGAATAATCTAATCTCAAATATCTTTATTTAATTATTTATGATTATCTCTGAAACAATGCATTTTGAGATTATAACTTAAATTTTCTTAGAATGATAGATATATTTTCAAAACATGATAAAATGCATAAAAATGGAATATTTTATGCCTTATTTTGCAATAACAATCATATCATTTCATGTATAAATTGCATGTTGTCAAGGGGGCGCAAGAGGGAGGGGGGCCACAAGAGGGCTTGTAGGCTAGTCGGGGGCACACAAGCAGGAGAGGGTGCAAGCATGGGAGGCAGACGAAACTGATAGGAGTGATCAAAATCAATAAATGGCGATGGCGCCTTGCTGGAGGAGACGAAGAGGCAAACGGAGAAAGAGGCACCTGTGATGGTGGCTTGTTAGAAATGATGGTGGTAATGAGAAGGAGACTTATGTCTCTAATACCATGTTAATACGAAAACCCTGCAATGCTTGAAAAGAATAGAAGGGGTATCTAGGTTCATATAGATGAGAGAGAGAGAGATACAAAGAGACAAAGAGAGAGATTGAGAAAGAGAGAGAGATAACGAGCCCTATTGGGCTAAGAGTTGATAACATGCATTTTTATGCATTTAATTAATTATTCTTCAATGATTTAAAGAATCATTCACATTATGATTATACATGTTATCATGTTTTGATGAGATTTTTAAATTTGTCATATCCTATCATTCATAACCTGAATTCGCATTAAATTGCCTTTAGTTTTATGCATATTTGATGTTTGACATTCCTTAAGGTTAAATGAAGATAATTTAATTCCATGTGCATGAGTTTTGTGATAATAAGCAAGAATGAGGAATGACGAGGAACAAAGAGGAGAAACTATTTCTAATACAAAATTACCCCTTCATTCATTTTTTGATTTTATTTCAAGAGATATGATGAAAAAGAAAACAAGTATCAAAATGACAAAGATGTCATCCACAAGGAAGTTTTCTATGAAAAGATATGAATATTTAAGTTACAGGGGGTTTTTTGTCTTTTTTTCCTTTTTTCTAAATTTTCCAAGTTTTCTGGATTTTTAAGGAAATTTTCTGATTTTTCTAAGAATTTACCTACGTTTTAGATTTTTAAAGAATCTTTTAGGAATTTTTAAAATATGAAAATATGTTTATTTGTGCATGCTCACATGTCAACATGTAGGCGTGGCACCATCTGGTGCCCAATCAGTGCAGACGTGTTGTCAAGTATTATGATCTTTATTCTTATGTATTAGTTTTAATGGGCCGCATATAGCCCAAATAAATATTTTATTTTTTCTAAGTGGGACTATAGGGCTTTATTTATGTAGGAAAAATGTCATCAAGTAGAGGAGTCTAATCTGGTGGACTAAGTCCAATGAATTGGCTATTTATGTGTAATCCACATGGATCATTCTTTTGCATTGGATCATGGACCACCAGATACATGTCCAAATTGTCTTTGAAATACTTTTTTTTTTCCACAATGAACCATATGCTACCACATGTTACACATTTAGAGCTCTTGCACTTGATGAAGACCATCTGACAGCTCTCGCTTATCCCACCTTTTCTCTTGCATCCTTGTGAACCAAAAAGCAACATGTGGTGCAAATCAATAATATTTTTTGGAAAAATCAATGGGTATAAATGCTCCTTAGTGAAATCATGATATGTCATGATCCTAATGGAGTTAGGAGTTGAAATTTTGGGGGCATCATCGTCTTCTAAAGATCTCGTCCCTATCTATATCTTGCTCCCTGCGTTCCGCATGTGATAAAGTAATGAAAAGATATCTTCTCATAGTACCCTTCCTTAGCTCCCTCTTCTTTTCTTATTTCATGTGATCTTTCTTCTTCTTCTTCTTCTTTTCTTCTTCAGCTGGACTCTGCTTTTTCAACACCATTTTCCTACTCTCGCTGCTCTAATCTACCCTTGAATTCACCCATTCTTTTTCTAATGGACTGATTTAAATTCTGAGGCAGACAATGAGTGTTTCTAAGGTTTCATTGTGTGCTCCAAGAATTGGCTAGTTGGACAAAAGAGGGCACCAATCGATTATTCTTCATTTACAGAACATAATTTATAGTGACTTTCTTCTCTTTTCTATTTATTCATCATGCTGGATGCTAGTTGTCTAGTCCGGGGAAAATGTATAGGCTCTCAAAAGTGTATTTGATTGGAGAGCATCATTATAATGTGTTTTCATCGCAAATCTTTAAATTAGAATCCTTTTCCATCAATCTTTTCTATTCTCTCGATCTTTTCATTCATAATTTTATATTTTTAAACCTAAATCACATTTCCACTGACAAAACAATAGTTTTTGATCTTCAAAAGGGGTTTAGAAGAGTTTGATAAATTTATTACATTTTTCACATACATCTCCTTTGTTTCATCAATCATTTCTGCCTCCTTAATATAAAAATATCAAAAATATTCCTTGATTTTAATATTTTTACCATCCTCTCTGTGGATTTGACCTCGACACGCCATTATTTTAAAATTTAAAATCTAATTCAAAGAGTTGAGTAGAATTTTTTGATATGAGAACTTGAGGTTTCAACAACGGTGATACAATTTAATTAAGAGAACTTTAAAGCTTCCCTTTAAGGCTTTTTTGGAGTGTCATGCAAAAAACCTCATATCCTTCTTGCTGATTGAACTAATAAAAATATTGACCCTACAATATGTCCTTTAGACCTTCTAAACTATTCAAGTTTTTTAGAGTATCATGTGAAAAACCTTATATCCTTCTTGCTGATTGACTTGATAAAAATATTAAAATTAATCCCTTAACAAAGTCATAGATAGAAAATATTATGTGAGTGTTTAATCCCCATTGTAATTTTGGTGGTCAAAAGTGAATTGCAATAATGGATCCCACGATGTAACTCACCAAGATTACATGATTCCGCTCATGTCTTTTCATTTGACTTGCTAGGGTTTTGACAAGGCCGTTGACCGCCTCACTTCACCTAATGGAAAATAGTATCATCTGTTTCTACTATTTTCTCATTTTCAAATAAGGTTTCTACTAATCCTCTGAATTCTGAATAAAAGAAAAAAATGATTTTTTTAATCAATTTATTAAGGAAAGGAGAACGGGGAAGAGAGTCGAACTCCTCGGCGAGTTGAGGTCCACGTAGAGAGAAAGCGGTGCAAGAAGATCCAGCGGAAACTCTTCGTCCAAGGCAAGTAAGAAACGTTGGACGGAAGCTGAACGGATCCAACGGCGGAGATCGTCGCCAACGACCTGCCAGCCCCTTCCCATCCTCAGATCTTGGACCTTGCGCCGTCCGGTGCATGGCACCCTTTCACGCCGCCATGCACGTGAACTCCTTTCCAAGCTGTTCATAAGATACAGACGTACAGTCAAGTCGAGGGATAAATAAAGAATTACTTTATGATACGTAGATAGACAGAATTAGAGAGAGAAAATGAGGGTGAGAGAATACCGTCGACCCGTGAGCCGTGATCGGAGATGATGAGTGGAAAGTCCAAAGGAGAGTCACGGGGATGAGAGGGGAAAGCAGGGGTTTTGGGCTTTTGGCCATCTCCCTCCACCTCAGCTATCTCCGGCGCCGGGACTCCAACGCCATCCGGCCGTCCGGTACAATTAATTACACACTTGTTCAGTCTCATGAGAGAGAAAGCGTGAAGACAAAGAGTAAGTCAGTGATCAAAACATGTAGATAGAGAAATGAGAGAGAAACTGAAAGTACTGGTAGCAAGAGGGGGGAAGAGAGAGAAAGACGGAGAGATCAGAGAGATACCTGTGAAACCGACAACAGGAACGTGAGAGAAAAGGGCTTTTCCAGACAGAGGACGGTTGAGCTAGAACTCATTCCGCGAAAATATTCACGTAGCACTTGAGCCGCTCGTTGGCCAAAAGCAAGAGAGAGAAATCGACCTTTCTCGCTCTTTTTCCAACACTCGACTGCTCAGACGAATGTACTGCCTCCACCTGGCAATAACCGACTTCCACCACCTTCAAATTCTGGTACTCCCTCCCTAGAAGAAAGAAAAACCAGATCGAGCTAGTGAGAAGCAGAGGGTGAGAGAGGGAGAAAATAACAGGAATGAAGGCGGCGAGAAATCTCTTTTCATTTTGGGCGATGGCGTCGATGCTATGGCTGGGAGCTCAAGAAATTCAAGGGAGGAAGCATTTTCAAAAAAAGCAAAGAACAGGAACCGAGGACGACTCTTCATCTTCTTCCCCGATCGTTCCCAGCGATCCTTACGATCCTCCAGGCTACGATCCTTCCATATTCGACGTAACAGAATACGGAGCAATCGGAGACGGATTCACGGACGACACGATCGCCTTCAGAGAAGCCTGGAAGGACGCCTGCGCGAATGAGAATTCAACGTTACTCGTTCCGTCTGACGGCGTATTTATGATTCGGTCCTCCATATTCTCCGGTCCTTGTAGATCTGGCCTTGTGTTCCAGGTATTATTGTAAGTTTGAGGCTATGTTTTGGAAGTTGGATCTTGAATTCGGAGTTGTAGGTGTCTGGAGTTTTGATGCCTCCGGTGGGGCCGGATTCGTGGCCGGAGTCGGATAGCAAGAGACAGTGGCTCGTGTTTTACAGGGTCGATGGGATGTGTCTGATTGGTGGAGGAATAATTGAGGGACATGGCGAGGGATGGTGGAATCTCTCCTGTAAGCCTCACAGGGTAATTATCTCGTCCTCAAAAATCGAAACCCACTCTGAACATCTCTCTGCCATTCTCTCGTACTCTTTGTCTCTCTCTTTTCTCTGAATTACGCCCACTCTTTCTCTCTCTAACTGTCTGTATCTCAATCTCCTTCTCCCCCACAAACTGTCGCTCCATGTCACAAGTTCTCTCTCACCCTCTCTTTTAACTCCCTCTCTATCTTTCTCACCCTGTCTCCAGTTATCTCTATCTAATTCTCTTTCTCTTTCTAGTTTCTAACAATCTTTATCTCTTTTCTCTCTGGCTAGAGATATATAGATATATTTCTAACTATGTCTCTCTCTCTAACTCTCTCATTCTCGAGATCGCTCTACCTCTTCCTTTATCTCTCTCTATCTCTTTCTGTCCCTCTTGGCAGTCTACCTATCGGAGTCTCTCTCTCGCTTTCCCTGTGACTGTTTCTCTCTCCCTCTCTCTCTTACGCTCTCTATCTGTCTGTCTATATCTCAACAATCTCACTGAAATGACAGGGACCGAACGGGAGCACATTGCCGGGGCCGTGCGACAGCCCTGCAGTTAGCGCATTCTCTCTCTCTCTCTCTCTCTCTGTAGCGTATTCTGAATCAGCAACTCTCTCTCTCTCTCTAGTTGATCAGATTCTTCCTGAGCTCCAAGATCACAGTAAGAGATCTATCCATCAAGAACAGTCCGCAGTTCCACATCAAATTCGACAACTGTGAAAGCATACTGATCGACGGTCTCTCGATCAACTCTCCCGCTCTAAGCCCCAACACCGACGGAATCCACATCGAGAACACCAAAACCGTCGGAATCTACAATTCCCTAATTAGCAACGGTATATCCCACACGGATTTTCCATTACTGCTTTATGCATTATATATAAAATGACGTTTTTTTGTAAATATATTTGATAAATATTTGCTCATTTATCAATTTTCTATTTATAATATTATCTGATTCTCCCTAATAACAATATATCAATACCATTCTTTATTTTCGTGTTGGTCAAAATAATAAAATTCATTGTGCAATAATGTATCTGACGATTATTGCCTCATTTATCATTATTCATATTTTAAATAATTTCTCTTTCTCCCGCAATCATGATCTTCTCGGATCCTTGATCCAGGAGATGACTGCATCTCCATCGGACCTGGTTGCGCTGGTGTCGACATCGAGAACATCACGTGCGGGCCGAGCCATGGCATCAGGTACCTCAAGGGTTTATCGAGCTTCTATCAAACGGATATGGAGACATCGATCAATAAATAAAATATTACCCGTAATTTATCAAGTTTATAATTTTTTTACTTTTATACGCCTAGTCGTACCTTTATTTACGCCTTTTCATGCGTCACGGCCTTGGAAGCATCGGGAGCTTAGGAGTGCACAATTCCCAAGCCTGTGTCTCTAACATCACGGTCAAAAACGCCATGATCAAGAACTCGGACAATGGAGTGAGGATCAAGACGTGGCAGGGTGGAATGGGCTCCGTGTCGGGGATATCCTTCGACAACATGATCATGGAGAACGTGAGGAATTGCATCATCATAGATCAGTACTACTGCCTCTCCAAGGGTTGCACGAACGAGACTTCAGCTGTATACGTGACAGACATATCCTACAAGAACATTAAAGGGACATACGACGTCAGGAGTCCCCCCATACACTTCGCCTGCAGCGATACTGTGCCTTGTACGAACATCACCATGGCAGAGGTGGAGCTTCTGCCATTCAAGGGAGAGCTCGTGGACGATCCGTTCTGTTGGAACGCGTACGGAGCAATGCAGACGCTGACGATTCCTCCCATCTCTTGCTTGCAAGATGGCATGCCGCAGACGCTCCAGGAGAGCCTCGCCTATGGGTGCTGATAGCGATTGCCCAGCTACCATCTCCTGGGCATCTCTTCTCCTCCACCTTTACGATGCAGAAGAAGGTGGGAAGCGAGAGGTAGGGTTTAAGCGGCTAAACTGCTGTTCCCGGTCTCGAATTTTGATGATAATTTCGGGAGGGCAAGTTTTCCTCTATTCCTCTGTTTCTTTCATTCTAGCGGTGTCATAGGGGACAAAAAAGGAAATAGTAAAAATATTTTCAGGAACTGAGAAGACAGAAGTCACATATTTCAATGATATCCGCAGTTCCGAGAATGCGTGTCCCTTGCATTGGTGATCAACATTTCAATCGAAAACTGAAATGGAAACCGAATCCTCCTTGAATGAATCTTCAGCGCTGACAAGAAAAATCAAATTTCATTCGCCTGGGAAGGTCATCATAGAACAAAAATAGATATCATACAAGGCGCGATATTACACCATTTATTGGTGCCCAATGAAATTGAAGCCCATCATCAAAAGATCTCATTAGACCTGTAATTCACACGTGTCCTCTTTATTGACTTTCTTGGAGGCATCGCCCACCATGTAGACAATCCTTTTGATCTTTCATCCACTAAAAATCACATTCAAAGTTCTGATTTTGAAGATTTCTTAATGTTCCTATTTTCTTTATATTAATTACTAATTGATTAATTCAATCACACAAACTTTTTTAAAATATACTACAAATCTAAATAAATAATATAATAATTTTATTTTAATTAGTAATTATCTAAATAAATTATAAGTCATAATTCAAATTTTAAAATGATATGTATGTAGATACGTAATAGAAATAAAGATATCTTATTACATACAAAATATATATAAAGTAAACGCTTAAAATATATTTGACTTCAAAAATAAAAAACAAAACAGGATATATTAATTAAATATGATTGCAAGAAAATTTCAATTCAATTGACATCATAATTCAAATCATAATTAGTTCATAAATAAAAAAGTGCATTAAATATTAAAACATTAATGTCATGTGTATAAAATTAAAACCTTCCTTTAAATTACCATTGAATCATCCTTTGGCTTCATCTAACATTCCATTGATCATGCTTAACTTCAAGAGCTATATTTACTTAATTTACCTTGAATTTTTCCTTCAAGTGCATAAAAAATCTGCCTTCGTTATCACATTTGATCAAGCATAAAAATTCTAATATCAGTTCATAAGCAATAATTTTATTCATCAAGACCTAAATCTTCAAGTCAAAAGTGAAATCACACCATTATTATCACACAATAATGGAATAGGGTTCAAGATTGATGGGATGACTTCATGCTTAATGATGAACCTTTTATCCTCACAACTTCCTTGTAGGCCTTGGCTGTAGTAGTGTAGTCAGCCTTTGTCATCAAGTCTAGGGGAGAAGCAATAATTGATCAGATCGCCTTGATTAGATTGGATCATCATGATCAAACATGATAATCCGCTCTCCAATAAGTTAGCTTTGATTGATCAATGATCAAAGCCAACTAATTGATCAAAGGAGTGATTGATTTTTTAATTGATCATTGGTTACTACCTTATATTAAGGATCTTCTCATCCATGTGGTAGTTGATCAAATCATCATTTTATATTCAAGTGTTTTGTCATATTTTTCTTAATAGGGGTAATTTTGTCAAATTTTTTTCAAAAATTTATCACTAATCACTTGCTGATTGATGATCATTGATCAATCACTAATCATCAAATTAATGAATCGCCTTTGATCATTATCACAACGATCAAATTGGATTGTCCTTCCCTAGTTGAGTCTATGGTGGTGTCTCAATTGAAACTTTTCCAATAGACAACATTGCAAGAAAACTAGACGTAGACTTTCTAGCAATTGGTTATGGTTGGAAACCTACTTGTGTAGCTTTGAATTTTTTATCTTCCCCTCAATAAACTACAAACATATCCTTGATTCTTATATACTTTAACATAAAATTTTCTTGGAACACCTGGAGCATAGGTCACATTGAGCCATGTACATTGCATGACTTACATGATAGAACCTATTTTTGAAACATAAGGTATTCAATCCATCTCTGCCCTCTCTTTAGAAGTTCTAGGTGAATCCTTCTAAGGGATGTGAATTCCATGTCTTTTCACTACAAGGTCTCGTTTGGGATTCTCCATGTCAAGCCTTTTTTACTCTAATTTTATGTACATGTACTGGGATAATTCAAGAAATCTTCTTGATCCATCTTTGCAAATTTTTATGCCCAAAATGTTGGATACTTTTCCCAAATCCTCAAAGTATAAGCTCTTTGATAACCATACCTTTTAACAAGATTTCATTTTTACATCAATCTCAAGAGGTATAATGTGGTCCATGTAAAGGACTAGAAATTTTATTGCACTCTTACTATTCATGTATACCCAGAAGGTTCATCTTCATTGTTAATTAAATCATAAGACTTGACCATCTCATCATAGGTCTTCCAACTCTAAAATTTTTGGTTCAATCTAGATATGAACATGTGAACTTGCACATCTTTTTTGTAAACTCTTTAGGTGAATAACCTTCTAATATACCTATTGACGAGACGAGACCGAGTGGTCATTGAATACACATGGTCAAGGGTCACACAAAAGTCTAAACTTACCAATTTGATGAATAATTCTCGAAATGAAGGGTATAATGTTAAATAAGGGTCGAATCTACATGGAATTAGGGAAATTTCTGATGATCTCTTTGAATTTGATCAAATCGGATGATGAATTGATGATAGAAATTGGGGATTTTGATATTTTAAGAAAGAGAACTTGAAGACGATTCCACGGAATCAAAAATCAATAAATTTAACTTTGATTTCGCAGAGAAATCGAAGATTGAATAGAGATTTTTCCGAAAATAAAATCATGAATTTACCAAAAATAAGATTAAAATTACTTAAAATTACGATTCTAAAACAAAATTAAATGCTCAAAAAAGATAGATGAATCTAAGAAATAGTGAGTGAAAGATCCCACTGAATCGAATTTGATCCATGAATCTAAGAAATAGTGAGAATTCTTGATCTCTCTCAATATCTCTCTGAATTTGAAGATCCAGGGTTTGAATTGATGTCGTTTCATTGATTCCTCCTAAAGATTTCATTTCAATTGGAATTTGGTTATTCACCATAATTGCGTTTGAATTGGTCCAATTAATTGCCAGAATCAAGGCTATTCATCAAAATTCAGAAATCGCGATTCGTGGAGTTCAAGCGTCGATTTCTTCCTCGTCGATCATCGAAATCTTGATCTTAAGCACTTTGTGGATGCGGAAATGAGTCTACAAGAGATTGGGATGAAGAGATTCAAGAGATTTGGTGTCTAAACAGTTTGATTAAGTCGAATTGCTCTCGAATGCTTTATAATTTCGAAGAAAATATCAATTTATAGGGCAATTTGGGCGTAACCATCCGATCTCGATTTAATCGGCGATCAACGGCTCTGATGAAACACATCGATGTGAATCGTTACCGTTAAGTCGTGGCCATCGGATCGCCGATCGACGCCTGAGATGAAGCCACATCACATGCATTATAAAACGCATCAGACTCTCTTGATGCGTTTTCCGTCGATTTAATCTCGACCGTTATGACTCCTCTTGATCAACCGCTGAGATTAAAACTCGATCCAATGAATCTGAGCTCGCCACATATCCCCCTTCACTTAAGTGAAGATCAACGGCTCTGATTTCTCGCGCGATCGGACGTAACACGATGCGCCATGTCGCATCGCGCTTTTGATCATTGATCGCGATCGATTAGACGCTCTAGATTGCGCCCCATCACTTGTGCGCTATAAATAATCTGAAAAATCTATTTTAATTCTGAAAAATCAATTTTCCATTAAAAATTTAGAAAAATTCAGAAAAAATCCTTAAAAATTAGAAAATTCATAACTTTCAAAATTTAACTCCAAATTAATCTAATTTTCTTTCATTTGATCAGAAATTTAATTATCAATCATTCTAAAAATTTAAATTTAATAAATAACAAGAGATTTAATTTCTATTTCAAAAATATATTCATTTATTTAAGATTTAAAATTTTAGAAAATGAAATGAATGTTTACAAAAATGATTTCTCTAATTATTTAACTTTAAAAAATAATTATAATCTCAAGTAGAGATGGATTATGAAATTATTTTATAAACTAATTATCTTTAATTCATCGTAATTAACCCTAAATTAAAGTATTTTGAGATTATAATGACTTTTTCAAAACATGCACTAAAGTCAAAGTAATTCAAGAAAAGAGATTAAATTTTATTAATTTAAACTTTGCAATCATTAATCATCAATCAAGCATAAAATTATCCCTAGTTTATGCATAAATATCGACTTTAGTGAAATGACATACCAATGGAGAAAATTCATAAAATTAAGATAACATGCATCATAATTACACAAAATAAGCTTAAATATGAGTGAAATTAGATAAGAATTTAAGTTATAAATGCATGTTATCAGTAGTCTGAAGCGTTGCACACGATCTCGAATGGTAAGTTCCAATTAGGACTTTGAAGAATTGGTGCCTCGATCAGTACTTGCTTCAGCATCATGACGAATCGAGGCCACGAGGTCGTCAATTGCACATGGTCTCGTGTCAAAATAAAGTCCAAACTTACAAATTTAAAGAAAATATCTCGAATTGAGGGGTATAATGGAAAATATGAGTTGAATCCACGAGGAATTAAGGAAATTTCTGATGATCTCTTCGAATTTGATCAAATCAGACAATGAATCGATGATAGAACTGGGGGAAAATGATATTTTATGAAAGAGAACTTCAAGACGATTCCACAGAATTAAAAATCATGAAATTTGACTTTGATTTCGCGGAGAAATTGAAGATGAAAGTGAGGGATTATTTTCGAAAATCAGAATCGTGAATTAACCAAAAATTAACTTGAAATTAATCTAAATTCCTAATATAAATAAAAATTAAACACTAATTGATGATAGATTAGGCAAAACCGCTTATACTAACCCACAATTACGATTGTATTAACCCAATTAATTGCCGGAATGAAGGCTATTCATCAAAATCCAAAAATTGCAATTCGTGGAGTTCAAGCGTCGATTTCTTTCTCGTCTTTCACCCAAATCTTGATCTTAATCACTCCGTGGACGCTGAATTGAGTCTAGAAGCGATTGAGATCAAGAGATTCAAGAGATTTGGTGTCTAAAAAGTTCAATTGGATTGAATTGCTCTCTAATGCTTTACAAATCAGAAGAACATCTCAATTTATAAGACATTTAGGCGTAACCGTCCGATTAAACGCATCAACGGCTCTGATGATATGCTTGATCGCGAATCGTTACCATTAAGTCATGGCCGTTGGATCACAATCGAATGCTCGAGATGAAGCCACGTTGACGCACGTTATAAAATGCCTTGAAACGGTCGCCGTTGGATCGCGATCAAACACATCAGATGCGTTTTTTCGCGATCTAATCTTGACCGTTATAACTCTTGCGATCAATGGTCGAGATTAGACGCATCCAATGTACCTCAATTAAGCCAAGTGCGTCGATAAATTTAAGTGAAGATCGACGGCTAAGATCTCACGCGCGATTGGACGTCCCACACGCTGCCAAGTCGCCTCCTCATCGCGATCGTTGATTGCGATCGATCGGACGGCTCTGATTGCGCACTTTAAATATTCTAAAAAATCGATTTTAAATTAGAAAAATTGATTTTTAATTCTAGAAAATCCTTAGAAACTCATTTAAATTTCGGAAAAATCTAAAAAAATCCAGAAAAATTATGAAAAAAATCCCTAAAAATTAGAAAAGTCATAACTTTCAAAATATAACTCCAAATTAATTAAAATTTCTTTCATTTGATCAGAAATTTAATTATCTATCATTCTAAAAATTAAATTTAATAAATAACAAGAGTTTTAATTTCTATTTCTAAAATAGATTCATTTCTTTAAGATTTAAACTTGAGAAAATTAAATGAATGTTTATAAAAATGATTTCTCTTATTATTTAACTTTAAAAACACTTATAATCTCAAGTAAAAGATGGGTTATAAAATTATTTATTTTTAACTCATCATAATTAACCCTAAATCAAAGTATTTTGAGATTATAATGACTTTTTCATAGAATGATAGATAAATACTCATAAATATGATAACGTGAATAGGAATGAAATTTTTTATGCCTTAATATGCATTAATGATCATGTATTATCATGTCTAATTAGCGTGTTATCACACCCCCCCAACTTAAATGATTGCTAGTCTCTTAGAAATTTGCTATGTAATCTCTTTAGAAAGTCCTTTCGTCCTTTGATCCTACTACTAAAAAGGTGAAGCGTATGAATATATGATTACGTTTTCCTCATAGTGTAGGCCATAGTGATCTAGATTCCATCTCTAGTGTGAATTTTTTAGTGTATATTAGGGTTGTGCTTATCGGCTAATAGTCGAGTCTAATTCTCAATTGTGATTAAGGTAAGCATATATAAGGTATGATGCTATGGTGATGAAAATATACTCACTCTCTCATGAGCGGATGTAATTCCTTACCCTCTCCATGCTACATCACTCCTTCCCTCTAAATGGAGGCTACTTAATGTTTTAGAAATCCCCTCAACTCGCTTTCCTCCTATAAAGAGTGCAATTCAAAAGGATTCCTATCTTTGGGATGCATCGTGTGAGGTGGCTAAAGGAAATAAAAAGATTCTATTTCTAAAGGACTGTCGTGGTTAAAAGCAAATATGCTAATAAAACAAAGTGGATTTTTAAAACAAAGAAGGTACCACTTATGATAATTATACTCCCAAATGAGGTGGATGGTGATGGATAGGGTAGATGGTGAAGATGATGGTGGAAGTGGTAGGGATGATGGTAGAACATATTTCCCACTTATTTTCCTTCTTTTCACTTCTTATTTCTCTCTTTCTTTTGACTTTTCTCCTCTTTCTTTTCTTCTTCCCTTTTTTTTTTAACATTTCAGAAGAATGACATAAGGATATGTAGGAGTTTTTAGGATTTATGAAGAGAGTATGTAACAAAATGTGAAGTTTTGTGTGAAGGTATGTATACATGTGAGGGAAATATGGAAGAAAAATGTGATGGATGTGTGAATCACTTGGGAGTGTTATTATCATGAGTGAAGTTTAAAACATGGTGGTGTAACTAATTGATTGCTTTGAAAAAGATCGAACTACATGACTAACAAGGAAAGATAAGTGCCTTAAAAAATTATGGATCATTGCACTCTTTAGAAGGGAAAGTTTAGAATCGAGGAATTCCCACACTGATCAGTTTTGTCTAATATTAGGTAGGGGATGGAATTTTAACTTCTCCCAAAAACTCTCATTTTTAATCCATAGCATTTCAACCTCTGATTACTCTTTTTCCTTGGTGCCTGTTAGGTACCCAACCCCAAAGAAGTCAACCACTAAGTATTATCCATGGTTTCTCTAGATCACTTAGCTTTATTACTCAAAATGTAATCATATGGGCTATAAGGCCTCACTTTTACATCTCTAGTAAGTCGGATCTCTAAATGTCAAGACTTCTAAGGTGAGGTAGAGTACATCAAGTTTTTTTGAAAAATAGGAGTTTTTATTATGTAGAATTTTAAAATTTTTGAAAATAGAAGAGATTTTTCTAAGTCCTCTCCCCCCAACTGGAATCTTTCATTGCCCTCAATGAAAACTACATGCTCATGTAAAAGATAGCAAAAAATCGAATCGTGGCACGACAAATATATGAAAATGTGGTGAGTGGATAAAAGGTTAGAAAAACTTATTAATTGGTGATGTCTGTTCGCGAGATTTCGTGTAGGTGAGCCCTTTCTTAGTGTAGTTCTTTGATATCTATAAAAGCTAAAAAACAAAGAAAATTGAAAAGGTAAGATAATCTTGGGGTACCTCCCAAGAGTGCTAAGTTTAACGTCTTCAGCCAGACGAAATCGAAATAAAACCTATGACTACTGATGGTTCGAGGGTGAAACCATCACGTCCTCGAGTGCTCGGGAAGATGCAGATTTACCTTATCTGCTGGTGCGGGTGGCTCTGATGTCAGGTACGGCTTGAGATGATGGCTGTTTACCTTGAATTTTGACCGGATTTGATGTCGGAGATGAGTATTGATCCGCCATCAAACAACTCCAGAACCACGTATGAACCATCCCTTCGAGAGCGCAGCTTCCCAGGAAAAAGCTTGAGACGAGAATTGTAGAGCTAGACCTTGTCGTAGACTTGGAATGATCGTTGTTGGATGTGTCGGTCGTGAAAGGCCTTCATCTTCTCTTTATAGATCGCCGCGTTCTCGTACACGTTGTGCCTCAGCTCTTGTAACTCCTGAAGCTGGAGAAGTCATTGTTTCCTTGCTTCGTCCAATGATAGGTTGAGCTTTTTGATAGCCCAATAGGCTCGATGCTCTAGCTCAACCGGAAGGTGGCAGGATTTCCCGAAGATAAGCCGGAAGGGAGACATCCCGATTGGTGTCTTGTATGGCATCCAGTATGCCCATAGTGCGTTGGGAAGCTTGTGTGCCCAATCCTTCCCATCTGGTCGAATTATCTTCTTAAGGATGGTCTTGACTTCTCTATTACTTACCTCTACTTGCCCATTTGCTTGGGGGTGGTATGGCGTGGTGATGCGGTCATGTACTACTTACTTCTTCAACAATGCCCGGAAGTGAGCATTATTGAAGTGTGAGCCGCTATTGCTGATGATGGCCCTCGGACAACCGTATCGGGCAAAGATGCATCGTGTGACAAATCTCAATACCTCCTGATGATCGTTTGTCCTAGTGGGGATTGCCTCGACCCACTAGGATATATAATCTACCACTACCAATATGTACTCTTTCCCGTCAGAAGGTGGGAAAGGTCCCATGAAGTCTATCCCCCATAGGTCGAAGATTTCCACTTCAAGGATTGGCCCCATCGGCATTTCATCCCTCTTGGAGATGTTCAATGCTGCTTGACATTGTAGGCACTCCGTGTAGAAACGGTGGGCGTCCATGAAGATAGAGGGCCAGTAGCAGCCACTCTGTAGGATTTTTTCCGCAGTCTTGCGTGCCGCAAAATGTCCTACGCACGTTGATGAGTGACACATCGCTAAGATGTCTCCTTGCTTCTGGTATGCATTGTCGGATGATCTGGTCGTATCCTAGGTGGAATAGAAGTGGCTCTTCCCAAAATTAGTACTTGAGCTCATGGAAGAACTTATCTTTTTTATGCCAATTCCAGTGCGCCGGGATCGATCAATGACGATGAAGTTGACAATGTGTGCGTACCAGGGGGCGTGGCTCGAGATGGCAAGGAGATGCTCGTCAGGGAATGTGTCGCCGATGTCTCCTCGTCCCAAGATGTGGAGACGCGATAGATGATCTGCCACCGAGTTCTCGCTGCCCTTCTTGTCTTTTATCTCCAAGTTAAATTCCTGAAGGAGCAGCACCCATCGTATAAGTCATGGTTTGGCCTCTTTCTTGGAGAGCAAGTACTTTAAGGCCGCATGATCAGTGTAGATGATGATCTTGCTCCCCAAGATCTAAGGTAGGAACTTCTCGAGTGCGTAGACCACCATGAGAAGCTCTTTCTCCATAGTCGTGTAATTTATTTGAGCTTCGACGAGGGTCTTACTTGCATAGCAGATGGCCGTCAGCTTCTTGTCGAGTCATTTTTCCAAGACCACTCCCACCGCGTAGTCCGAAGCGTCGCACATGATCTCAAATGGTAAGTCCCAATTAGGACTTTGAAGTATCGATGCCTCGATCAGTGCTTGTTTCAGCATCATGAATGCCCGCTTCCCTTCTTTGTCTATGATGAAGTCTTCGTCTTTGCAAAGAAGGGTGGTGAGTGGCTTGGAGACATTTGAAAAGTCTTGTATAAATCTCCAGTAGAAGCCGACATGCCCGAGAAAGCTCCTTAAATGTCTAACAGTACCTGGAAGAGGGAGGTTTTGGATGACCTCTATCTTGGCCTTATCCACCTCAAGTCCTTTGCCCCAAACAATATGCCTGAGCACTACTCCCTCCCGTACCATGAAGTGGGATTTTTCCCAACTTAGCACTAGTCGTTTCCTGATGTAGACCTCCAGGATCTTGGTCAGGTGAGCAAAACAACTCTCAAAATCATTTCCAAAGATGCTGAAGTCATCCATGAAAACTTCTAAGCTATCACCAAGAAAGTCAGAGAAGATTGCCATCATACATCGTTGGAAAGTCGCGGGGGCATTGCACAGTCTGAATGGCATGCGTCTGAAGGCAAATGTGCCAAAGGGACATGTGAACATCATCTTCTCTTGATCATCGGGATGAATGGCAATCTGGTTGTAGCCCGAATATCCGTCCAGAAAGTAGAAGTAACTCGATCCTGACAGTCGATCCAGGATGTGGTCGATGAACGGGAGAGGGAAGTGGTCCTTCTTGGTAGCAGAGTTTAGCTTTCGATAGTCGATGCAGACTCTCCACTTCGTCAGAAGGTGTGTCTAGATTTCCTCGCCCTTCTCGTTCGTCATAACCGTTACTCTGGCTTTCTTTGGAACAACGTGCACCGGACTCACCCATTGGCTATCGAATATGATGTAGATAATTTCTTCTTTCACGGCCTCCCACACCTTTGGGTTGAGTCATCTTTGGGCCTCCCTGACGGGTCTTGACTCATCCTCTAGGAAGATGCGATGAGTGCATATAGAAGGGTCCAACCCTTTTAGGTCCGTTAGGGTCCATCCGATTGCTGCTTCATTCCATCTTAAAAGATCCACTAATTGTTTCTCCTACTTAATATCTAGCTTGGATGAAATAATTATCGGCTTTGCTTTCTCCTCATTAAGGAAGACGTATTTGAGTGTTGATGGGAGAGTCTTGAGCTCCAAGGAAGGCTTGTCCATTGGTAGCTCCTCAAATCTTGGTTCCTCGTCGATCATCATCGCTTCTTCAACACATGCGTCAATATCCTGATTGTTGACAAAGTCGATGGCGCCCAAGTCTTCGGAAGGTTGTGAAGGGTATTTCATCAGCTTGTTGATATCAACCTTCACGGTGTGCTCTCCCACTTTGAGAAGAACTTCTCGTTTCCCCCAGTCTATGATGGCTTTCGCAGTAACTAGGAAGGGTTGTCCTAAGATGATCGGGGCTTGGCTAAGCTCCTTGGTCATTTTCATATCGACGACTAGGAAGTCTACCAGGAAATAGCAATCTTCTATCCGTACTATGACATCTTCTACTAATCCATGGGGTTTCCTCACCGATCCATCTGCTGAGGATAACTCTACTAGAAAAGGTTGCAACTCCCCTACATGATGACGGTTGAATACTGCTTTAGGGAGGATGTTGATACTAGCTCCGGTATCTAACAAGGATCTAGTAAAGGACATTCCTTCTATCTTACTCATGATCATGGGTGCTCCCGGATCTCTCTTTTTAATCGGTAAGGCATTCATCATGATGGAACTCACTGTCTCACTAAGTTGGATCCTTCTAGGGTTTCTACGGGGAGTGCATATTCCTTTGAGAAATTTGGCATAAGATGGTATATGCTTGATGTCATCTATTAAGGGAATGGTGATGGTAACCTTCATAAAGACGTCTAGTAGATTATCATAAGTTTCATTAGTCTTAGCTTTGGGGCGATTAAGTGCTTGAGGATAAGGCACAGGGGGTCTGTATGTGTTGGGGTTAGGTTTTTCCGTGGCTTGTTCTTCCTTGTCCCCTGAACTCTCTTGCTTGACGATAAATGGTGCTTCTTCTTCTTCTATCTGGCCTTGGTGGATAGGATGATCCTTTTATGGATTTGGTAGGTCTTTTCCACTTCGATGGCTCAAGATGGCTAGTGCCGTTTTCATAGCCTCCTCGTCAACGTGTACATGGTTGATGTTGTGCGTCTGGCTCGGCGAGGCCCCTTGATTCCTCGTGTTAGCTGTGGCCTACGAGGGTAATTGGTCAGTAAAAGTTACCTGTTTACCCTTCTTGTTAGTCATCGGTTGGACGTTCGTCTTGACGAAGTTCTGAATTTCGTCCACACGTGAGTTCATCTGCGTCATTTGCTCCATTAATTGCAAGATGGTGCCGAGGATTGGGTCGGATGCCGGCGTGATCTGGCATGGAGTTTGCGTGTAAGCTTGTGGTTGAGTTGACGAGACGAATGACGACTGTCTTTGGTTAGTGTAGGGTTGTTGATGTTGTTGCTGACCATTGTATGATAGAGGATAGGGTTGATCGTTGTTCCTCCAAAATCCTGCATTCTACGTAGGATTATTGAAAATAGGGGTATTATAATAGTTAGGGTATATACCCTGAAAATTTGGTCGTCCTTGTTAAGTCGGTCCTTTTGATGGACCTTGTCTAAACATGTTTTGCCCTTGAATTGTCATCATGGGGCAATCTAATTCGATATGATCGAATCTTGAGGAATTTGCACACGACGACGTCTCTTGAAGTGAGACGGGGGTGAGTCCTTTGGAACTGTTGCGGATATTGAGTCGGTCCAATAGCAAATTCTGGACTTCATCCATTTTATCGATTCTTTCAAGGAGCATCCCCGTCTCTGCTGATTTGGCGTTGATTATTTTCAGCATCGCACCTCTTCCAAATGGTTTCGCCACATTATGGTGGCTATTCTCTGTCACCGTCTTGATGAGTTCCAGCGCGTCGTCTTCATATTGCTCATGAAGGTGCCGCCACTTGCTACATCTACGAGATATCTATCTTGCGGGCCTAACCCGTCATAAAATATTTGGGTTAGTTCATGGTTAGACACTCCATGGTGTGGACACTCCCTAGGGAGGTCTCTTAATCGCTCTTAGGCCTTGCGGAAGGTTTCACTCGTGCCCTGGGTAAACTCGCGGATCGCTTTTCGGACGAAGGTGGTTTTCCCTACATAATAGTATTTTCTAAGAAATTCTTCCTCCATCTCAATCCAACTAGTGAATTCTTTCCCTAATTTTAAAAACCAATCGTTGGCTCGGTCTCTAAGGGTAGTGGAAAAGAGTTTCATCTTCATTGTGTCGGCGGGGACATTTTGAAGATGGTTAATTTCATGAACTTGGGAAAGCTCATCTACGTGTCTATAAGGATCCTTGGAAGGTTTACCATGGAATATAGGAAGCATGCTCATCGCATGTGAATCTATTCTAAAATTGCCCCTCTATTTTGGGGTACGTGAATTCTCGTGACAGGTGATAACATGTAATTTCATGCATTAATATCATGCAATTTATGCATTTATTCTTTGAAATATAATCATAAATGCATGTTATCATGAATTAAAATGATAAGAATGATAATTTTATGTTTAATAGAATGTTCTTGATTTTTCATAAATTAACACCATTTTAAGAGCATTTATTCTCAAATAGAGAAAGAAAGGAAGGAAGCCTCTCCCTCCCCTCTATTTCTCTCTCTCTCTCTCTCTTTCTCTTTCTCCTTCTTCCTCTCTCCTCTCCACTGCTCTTCCTTCTCTCGCTCTCCCCTTCTCCCTCTCTCTGTCTAGCGATGGAATTTTCCCGTCGCGAGACTCTCTCCTCTTCCTTTCTCTCTCTCTCTCTCTCGCGAAGGAATTTCCGTCATGAGGAGAGACTCGCTTCTCTCCTGCACGCATGGGTGTGCGTGCATAAGGGGAGGAGGAGGAATATTTCTTCCTCCTCCTCCACTTCCGATCTCTTCCTCTTTCTCTTCCTTCCTTTCTTCTTCTCTTTCTATTTCTCCTTCTTCCTCTCTCCTCTCTCTTTCTCTTCTTTCTTTCCTCTTGACGAGATGAGACCAAGTGGTTGTCAATTTCACACGGTTTCGCTTCAAAACAAAGTCTAAACTTACCAATTTGATGAATATATCTCGACTTGAGGGGTATAATGGTAAATAAGGGTCGAATCCATAGGGAATTAAGGAAATTTATGATGATCTCTTCGAATTTGATCAAATCAAACGATGAATTGATGATAGAACCTGGGGAAAATGGTAGATTATGAAAGAGAACTTCAAAACGTTTCCATGGAATAAAAAATCATCGAATTTGACCTTGATTTCGCGGAAAAATTGAAGTTCAAAGTGGGAGTTAATTTCCAAAAATTAGAATTGCAAAAATTACAAAAATCAAACGAAATTAAGATGAATTTCCTAATCTAAACAAAAATTCAAACATGAGTAGATGAAATATTAGTTAAAACCGAATCCACTAATCCTCGATTGCGATTGGATTAACCCAATTATTCGCCGGGATTAAGGCTTTTCAGAAAAAATCCGGAAATCGCGATCGACAAGTTCAAGCTTCGATTTCTCCTCCATCTTTCAATCAAATCTCGATCTTAAGCCCTTTGAGGATGCAGAATTGAGTGTAGAAGAGGTTAGGATCGAGAGATTCAAGTAGGTGAGTGTCTAAACAAATCAATTAGATTGATTCTTTCTCGAATGCTTTACAAATCAGAAGAACATCTCAATTTATAGGGTATTTGGGCGTAACCGTCCGATTAGATTTAATCGACGGTTTTGATGAAACGGTGCATCGTGAACCGTTTCAATTAAATCTCTGCCGTCCGATTGCCGATGAATCGCTTGGATGAAGCCACGTCAATATGCATTAGGAAGCGCATCGGATCTGCCTCTGTTGGATCGCGATCCGACGATCAGGATGCATCGCGTACGTTTCAATCTTGGCTGTTATAACTCCCACTTTTAAAGCAGGTGCGCAATCGTGATCTGGTGGACCATGAGTCCACACGATCTACAAGCGTCATTTGGCGTTCCCTTGATCCGATGCCTCGTGTTAAACCACGTCATCTGCATTTAAAAAATTAGTGTGGAACTTAGTCCCACATGGTAAAAATTAAGGGAAAGAGATGGGTTTATAAGGTGCAACGAAAATAGAGGGTTAGCGAGTTCCGAATACGGAATGCTTATATGTACTATAACCCTAAGTATGATCTATATAATATGTATATATGCGCATGTGTCACACCCACGCCATGCAGGCGCTTGCGTGGGTTCGCATGGCTCTGTCACGTGGCCTTGCGTGCCACGTCGCATCGACGTGGGTGCTGCGCAAAAATAATCCACCTTTTTTTAAAATTTTTTTAATTTTTTTTAAACATTTTAAACTCGAAAATAAATTCATAAAAATCCGAAAAAAAATCCCTAAAAATTACAAAATTCATAACTTTCAAAATATAACTCCAAATTTATTTCATTTGATCTGAAATTTAATTATCAATTCTTCTAAAAATTCAAAATAGTTAAATAATGAGAGTTTTAATTTCCATTTCAAAAATACATTTATTCTTTAGAGATTTAAAATTAGAAAAATTTAAATAAATGTTTATAAAATGATTTCTCTAATTATTTCACTTTAAAAACACTTATAATCTCAAGTAAAGATTAGTTCATAAAATTATTTATTTGTAATCGATCATATGCAACCCTAATTGAAAGTATTTTGAGATTATAATGACTTTTTCATGGAAAGATAGATAGATACTCATAAATATCATAACATACATAGAAATGAAATCATTTATGCCTTAATTTGCATCAATAATCATGTTTTATCATGTCTAATTAGCATGTTATCACCTCTCGCTCCCTTCCCCTCTCTCCCGCACATGCGCGTGCGTGTGTAAGAGGAGGGGGAGATTTCTCCTCCTTTTCTTCTCTTCCCCTCGCGCTCTCTCTCAGGACGGAAATTCCGTCGTGAGGAGAGGCGGGTGGAAAATTTTCCTTCCCCTCACTCTCTCTCTCTCGTGACGGAAATTCCGTCACGAGGAGAGGCGAAATATATATATATATATATATATTTCCTTCTCTCTCTATTTCTCTCTCCCTCTTCTATTTATTTCTCCCTCCCTCGCGACGGAAATAATTTTCATCGCGAGAAGAGTCTCCGCCAGTCTTCTCTCCAGCTCTCTCTCTCTTCATCTCTTCCTCTCCCCTTCTCTCCTCTGTCTCGCGACGGGAATTCTCTCTCTCGCGATAGAATTTTTCGTCGCGAGGAGAGATTTGTCTATCTTCCTCTCCTCTCTTCTCCCTCTCCTCTTCTCTTTCCCCTCTCCTTCTTCTCTCCTTCTCTTCCTCATGCATGCGTGCGTGCGGAAGGGAGAGAGGGAGATTTTAGCTCTCCCCTTTTCTTCTCTCTCCAGAGAATCTCTCTCTCTCGCGACAAAAAATTCTGTTGCGAGGAGGGATTCACTCCTCTCCTAGCACGCGTGATAACATACTAAATGAATATTATAAAAAATGATTTTGGATGCATATTAAGGTATAAATAGTATCATTTCCATGCATGTTATCATACTTATGTGTATTTCTCTATCATTCCACGAAAAAGTCATTCTAATCTCAAGAATACTTTAAATTAGGGTTAAAGATGATGATTTAAAGATAAATGAGTAATAACCCATCTTTAAGTGAGATTATAGAGGTTTTTAAAGTTAAAATAATGAGAGAAAATGTTTTATAAACATTTATTTATATTTTCTTAAGTTAAAATCCTTAAAAAATAAGTGTATTTTTAAATGAAAATTAAAACTCTCATTATTTATTAATTTTGAGTTTTTATAATGATAGATAATTAAATTTTTGATCAAATGAAAGAAATTTGGATTATTTTGGAGTTATATTTTAAAATTTATGAATTTCCTAATTTTTAGGGATTTTTCTGGATTTTTTTGAATTAAATTCGCAATTTTAATGTTCAACATAAATTAAAAATAATGCAAAAGGGTTTTTATTTCACACGGGACCCCTGTGTATGCGACGTGGCACTCAAGGCCATGTGGCAGCGCCACGCGGGCCCACATGGCAGCGCCACGCGGGCCCACGCGGCAGCGCCATGTGGGCCTATGTGGCGCTTACGTGGCATGATGTGACGCATAGTTATATTTATCATATATTTTTTTAATGCATATTAAGTTTTCCGATTATTGGAAGATGATTATTATCCCTCTTATCCGTCGCTTAATATAAACCCGATTCATTTCGTTTATTTTACCCTTGTGGGACTAAGTTCCACGAAGTTTTAAATGTGCAGGACACGTGGCTGAAGGGGAAGCGTCGGATCAATCTACAAATGATCGAAGCGCGTCGATCGGATGTACCTGCAGACCACCGTGATCATCAACGCACGTGCTTTAAATGAAGGCGTTATAACAGCCACGATTTAATCTCAAGGGGAGCATTCGGATCGTTCGATCGTGATCCATCGATGCCAATCGCATGCGTTTTATAACGCCCATCTGTGCGGCTTATCCGGACCGTCCATAAAGATCAGATGGCTGCAACTTAATTGAAACAGTGGACAATGGACCGTTCCATCGTAACCGTCGATCGTTTCGATCGGACGGTTACGCCCAAATAGCCTATAAATAAGGCATGTTCTTTTGATTTTTAAGCATTGAAGTTAGAAATCAATCCAATTGATCTGTGTAGACACCTTCCTTCTCAAATCTCTCAATTCAAGCTTCTTCTACACTAAATTCCGCATCCACGAAGGGCAAGAAGTTGAGATTTGGTTGAGTAGTGAAGGAGAAATCGATGCTTGAATCTCCACATCGTGTTCTTCGTGTTTTCGGTGATTAAGACATTTAATCGCGTCAATTTGATCGCTATTTGGAATTAGTGGAAGTGGTTTTTCATGGTCTACCATCCTATCATGTTTAATTTCAATTTAGAATAGGATTCAAGGTTTAACTGTTTTTTAATTTCATCAAATTCGCGATTTCAACGTTCAGAAATTTCCTCCCACTTTGATGTTCAATTTCTCTGCGAAATCAAGATCAATTTTGATGATTCTTGATTCTGTGGAAGCAATTTGAAGTTGTCTTTCATAATATACCATTTTCCCCAATATCTAACATCAATTTATCATCCAATTTGATCAATTTCAAAGAAAACATCAAGAATTTCCTTATTCCCCTGTGGAATCGACCCTTATTTACATTACACCCGTCAATTCGAATAATTTTCATCAAATTGGTAAGTTTAGAAATATTTTTGACACGAGATGGTGTGAAATTGACGACCTCGCGGTTTTGTCTTGTCAAATGGCGCCGCTGCGGGGGAATATAGGCAAAGTTTTGATGAATTTAGTAAATTTTGACTTGGTCAACTCGGTTTTTTCTCTTAATTTCTTTGAAATTCACGCAATTGAATCATTTTTTGAGTGATCCGAAGTAGAAATCAATCTTCAAGATCCTTAATTCGATAAGATTAAGTGATTTTTGCCCCTTTTTTAAAGGATTACGGGCAATCACTTCTTCATAATTCGCGTTAAGAACGCGTAACTCTCACGGAGACCGACATTCAAGTCCGATTGATCTCAATTTTTAATATTTTATAAGTATTTAGAAGTTATTATCCATCTAAGTATCTGATCCACTGTTCATGAGAAGACGAACAACCTAGGGAGTACGGAATAATCCCCTAGAAATAGACCTCTTTGAACGATGCTCTCAGACTCCCAAAGCTTCCGAGACTGACACTACTGAGACTGATTCAAGTTTTGATCCAACCGAACTAGTAGAAATGGCCCGGAACGATGAGGGAAATGCCAAGAAATGCCTTAGTGACTATGCTAGGCCCGTCCTCCAGCGACCCGTCACTAGATTTCACACACCCATAGGAAGAGAGGTTAATTTTAGAATTGATTCCCATGTGATGAGTATGCTTCCTATCTTCCATGGAAAACCTTCCGAAGATCCATATAGACATTTAGATGAGCTTTCCCAAGTTTGTGAGATAAATCACCCTCAAAATGTCCCCGCCGACATGATGAAGATGAAACTCTTTTCCGCTACCCTTAGAGATAGAGCCAAAGACTGGTTTTTGAAGTTAGGGAAAGAATTCACAAGTTGGACCAAGATGGATGAGGAGTTTTTGAGAAAATACTATTCCGTAGGGAAAACCACCTCTGTCCAAAAGGCCATCCGAGAGTTTACCCAAGGCTCGAGTGAAACCTTCCACGAGGCCTGGGAGCGATTAAGAGATCTTACGAGAGAGTGTGCACACCATAGAGTGTCTAAACACGAACTAACGCAAATATTTGATGACGGGTTAGGCCTGCAAGATAGATATCTTTTGGATGCAGCTAGCGGCAGCACCTTCATGAGCAAATACGAAGATGACGCGATGGAACTCATCGAAATGGTGGCGGAAAATAGTCACCATAATGTGGCGAAACCATTTGGAAGAGGTGCAATGCCAAAAGTTATCGATGACAAGTCAGCAGAGACGGGGATGCTCCTCGAAAGAATCGACAAAATGGCAGAAGTCCAGAACTTACTACTGGACCGACTCAACATCCACAAAGGTTCCGAAGGACTTGCCCCCGTCTCACTCCAAGAAGCGTCACCATGCACGACTTGCTCAAGATTTGACCATGTCGAATTAGATTGCCCCGTGATGGCGATCCAATGGCAAGGCATGTATAGACAAGGTCCATCAGGAGGACCAAGTCAACATGGACGACCTAATTATGCACGTACTTATCCTAACCATTATAATACCCCTGTTTTTAACAATTCTTCACAGAATAATGGATACAGGAGGAACAACGATCAACCCTATCCTCCACAATACAACGGTCAGCAATCCTACCCTAATCAAAGATAGTTGTCGTTCGTCCCGCCGACTCAACCACAAGCATACACGCAAGCTCCATGCTAGACCACGCCGACATCCGACCCGATCCTTGGTGCGATCTCGCAACTAATGGAGCAAATGACGAGGATGAACTCATGCGTGGACGAAATTCAAGACTTTGTCAAGATGAACGTCCAACCGATGACAGATAAAAAGGGTAAGCAAGTAACTTTTACTGACCAATTAGCGCAGGCCACGTCAAATCCAAGGAATCAAGGAGCCTCGTCGACCCAGACACACAACATCAACGATGTACATGTCGATGAGGAAGCCGTAGAAACAACACTTGCCATATCAAGCCTTTGGAGTGGGAAAGCTCTGCCGGATCCATACAAGGATCATCCTTTCCATCAAGGCTCAAATGATGAAAAAGAAACGCCAATTATCGTTGAGCAAGACAGTGATTCAGAGGATGAGGAAGAATAGGTTACGGCTGAACCTAACCCTGAAAAATACAAGCCCCCTGTTCCTTATCCTCAAGCCCTAAATTGACCAAAAGCCAAGAATAACGAAACCGATGACAACCTACTAGACGCCTTAAAAAAGGTGACGATAACCATTCCTTTAATAGATGCCATCAAGCATATCCCTTCCTATGCTAAAAGGTATATGTACTCCCCATAGAAACCCTAAAAGGATCCAACTTAGAGAGACGGTAAGCTCCATCATGATGAATTCCTTACCCGTTAAAAAGAGAGATCTAGGAGCACCCATGATCACGAGTGAAGTATGAGGAATGTCCTTCACTAGATCCCTACTAGATACAGGAGTTAGTATAAACATCCTCCATAAAGCTGTATTCGACCGTCATCATATAGGGGAGCTACAACCCTTCCTAGTAGAACTATGCTTAGCCGATGGATCAGTTAGAAAACCCCATGGACTAGTAGGAGATGTCATCATAAGGATAGAAGATTGTTATTTCCCGGTAGACCTCTTAGTGGTCGACATGAAAATGACTAAGGAGCTGAGCCAAGCCCCAATCATCTTAGGACGACCCTTCCTAGCTACCGCAAAAGCCGTAACCGTCTGGGGGAAAGGAGAAGTAATTCTTAAGGTGGGAGAGCACATCGTGAAGGTCAACATCAAAAAATTAATAAAATACCCTTCACGAGCTTCCGAAGACTTGGGCGCTATCGACTTCGCCGACAACCAGGGATATAGACGCTGCGTAGAGGAAGTCATGATGATCGACGAGGAAGCACGATATGTGGAGCTTCCTATGGACGAGCCAACTTTGGAGCTCAAAACTCTCCCATCAATACTTAAATACGCCTTCCTTGATGAGTGATAACATGCTATTTATGCATGAAATTACATGATTATTAATGCAATTAAAGGCATTAATTATTCCAAATATATGCATGTTATCATATTTTTAGTATATTTCTATCATTTTATATTAATTCATGTTATGATCTTAAAATACACCAATTTATAAATTATTATACATAATTAAACATTATAATATTTAATCCAAATTAGAATTGAGATCATAATCATGTTTTGAAGATGAAAATATAAGATAAAAGATCTTTATTAACATTTATGTGTTTTTATAAAGTTATTTTATAAGATACATAAATGTATTAAATTAATTAAAATTTATTCTCTTATTATTTTAATAATTCGGCTTTTTATAATGATAGATTACTCAATTTCTGATCCAACAAAACAAATTTGACTTAATTTGGAGTTATATTTTGAAAGTTATGATTTTTCCAATTTTATAGAATTTTCTAGAATTTTTTTGATATTATTTAAAGTTTATTTTCAATTTTTAATTAATTATAAAAATTAGAAAATCGCAAAATGGGTGCATTTATCACGCGGGCCCACGTGGATGTGACGTGGCACGCAAGGCCACATGGCTCTGCTACGTGGACGCGCGTGAGTGCCTGCATGGCACTGAGGTGACATATATTTATTTTATATACATAGGTTATTGTACATATAAGCCATTCCATAGAGGAAAATGACTAACCTATAAAACCAACTCGCCTTATGATTTTCTTTGTTTTTCTCCGTGTGGGACTATGTCCCTTCGATTTGTTTTGATCGTAGGATGCGTGGCGTCACGTGGATCGTGGGATAGAATTCAAGATGAACGACGCACGTCGATGCGGTGGACGCGAAGTCCACCGATCTCCAAATCGCGCACGTGGCTTAACTCTGCTTAAGTAAAATAATCTGGACCATCCATCAGAGTAGTTATAAAGATCACAATTAATCCCGATCAATGGACCTTAAGATTAATCGTGACCGCTGGCTGAAAGTCCGACGGACTATCAAAGCAAAGCATCTATTCAATTGCGAAACGTGGAATCATCTCGGCCCTTCATCGGCGATCGGACGCTCTTGACACGATCACAGTGTTTTGATTGATTAAAGTCTCATTGCGGCCGTTGATCGCGATGCATCCACTAGATCAACGGTCACTCCTAATTCTTACCTCTTTAAATGCAGTTCTTCGCGACGGAAAGAACGGCCCGTGGATTTTCGTCAAATTTGACTTGTGTAGACCATCATTTCATGTGTCATTTGATTCCTAGTGTTCTTGACCCATTTCCGCGTCCAAGAACTACTTGAAATCAAAATTTGATTGAAAGAGAATGGAGAATTCACATCTTGAACTTCAAACTTCATTTTTGAAACTCGGAATGAAAAGCCATGCATGTAGCGATTAATTGGATCATTTCGAAGGCTAATTTGGGTTAGATTGCGTGTTTTCATCTTAATCTTTCATCATTTAGTGTTAATTTTACATTTTGAATCGTAGATTAAGTTTAATGTCATTTTAATTTCTGTTTTAAATCAATTTCGCGATATGAATTTTCTCTTAACTACAAACTTCGATTACTCTCGAATTCTAATCCAAATCACCTAATTTTTTATTACGTGGATTCACAATTGAGTTATCTTTCTAAATACAATAAAACACTCAATTTCTAATCTCAATTCGTTGTCCAATTTGACCGAATTTCAAAGATATATCTCAAATTTCCCTAATTCTCCGTGGATTCGACCCTTAATTACAATTATACTATCTAATTATATTGATTAATCATAATTTTGTAAGTTGAGGACTTTCTATTGACACTTAATCGTGTGCATTCAATGACCATACCATTTAGTATCGTCAAATGGCGCCGTTGCCGGGGAATTAAGGCGTATTTTTGCGAAAAATCATTGATTTTGGCTTGGTGAACTCTGATTTTTCTATTTCTTCTCTGATTTTAATTCAAATTGATCCTACGCTGAGCTATTTGTAGCAGAAATACATCATTTAGATACTCAATTTCGACGAGATTGAGTGATTAGTCCCTCTCTACAGACGATGGACGATCATCGTGTCATACTCGAATTGGGAGAGCGTAACTCTCGCGAATAGCGACAGTCAAGTACAATTAATTTGTCATTGTTTAATAATTTTATAGTATCTCTTATTATTATTATTATACATATTAGTATATTAGTGCATATTTATGAGACGAGACTCTACTTGGAGAACGAGGGATAATCCTTTACACAGATCTTTTTTAACATTCCTTGCAATCCCTTTCCTCTTCTGCGTCATCGTCTACCTTAGATATGCCCTTGAATGATGAAGAAAATGTTAGGAGATGCCTTAGTTATTATTCTAGGCCTGTTCTTCAAAGACCCGTTACTCGTATTCATGCACCTTTAGCTAGAAATACAAATTTTAGGATAGATTCGCATGTGATGAGTATGTTACCTATCTTCTCTGGTAAACCTTCTGAGGATCCTTATAGACATGTCGACGAGCTTAGTCAAGTATGTGAGATCAATCATATTCATAATGTGTCGGCAGATGTAATGAAGATGAAAGTCTTTCCCGCCACCCTTAGAGATAGAGCTAAGGATTGGTTTCTTAAGTTAGGAAAGGAGTGCACTTCTTGGATCAAGATGGAGGAGGGATTTCTTAGGAAGTACTATTCCGTAGGAAAGACCACCTCTGTTAGGAAGGCGATGTGTGAGTTTACCCAAGAACCGAGTGAAACATTTCACGAAGCTTGGGAGAGACTTAGAGACCTCACTAGAGAGTGTCCTCACCATGGAGTGTCTATCCATGAGCTTACACAGATATTTTATGATGGGTTAGGCCCACAAGATAGATATCTTTTGGATGCAGCTAGCGGTGGCACCTTCATGAGTAAGTTTGAAGATGAAGCAATGGAATTGATCAAGACTGTGGTGGAAAATAGCCACCACAACGCGAAAAAACCATTCGGAAGAGGTGCAACGCCGAAGGGAGGATTAATCGACGCAAAGTCGGTAGAGACGGGCATGCTCCTAGAGAAGATAGACAAGATGGCAAAGGTTCAGAACCTTTTACTAGATCAGTTCCACATCCGCAACGGATCTGAAGGACTTGCACCCGTCGCTCTACAAGAAGCGTCGCCATGCGCCCATTACTCATGCCTCGACCACGTCGAGATTGATTGTCCAATCATGGCAATTCAAGGGCAGGGCATGTATAGACAAGGCCCACCAGGAGGGCAAAGTCAACAGGGATGATCGGGCTATCAAGGTACATATCTAACTTATTTTAATAACCCTGTTTTGCATAATCCTATGCAGTAGCAACATCAAGGATTTAGGAGGAACACGGATCATATGTATCCTCCATATAGCACCGGTCAACAACAAAACTCGCAACAACAACCCTACGCGAATGCATGACAGTCAGCGTACATTCCGCCACAACAATCGTACAATCAAGCTCCATGACCGACCGCACCATCTGTAGATCCGATTCTGGGTACGATCTCTCAGTTGATGAAGCAAATGAACCGGATGAACTCGCGCATGGACGAGATACACGATTTTTTCAAGACAATTATCCCTACCTCGACTGACAATAAGAAGGGTAAACAAGTTTTGTTTTCTGACCAACTACCATCGCAGGCCACTATCAACCTTAGGAATCAAGGGTCCTCATCGAGTCAAACGCACAACCTTAGTCATGTGCATGTTGACGAGGAGGCAATGGAAGCGGCATTAGTGATATCGAGCCTTAGGAGCGACAAAGATTTACCTGATCCTTATAAGGATCATCCTTTACATAAGAGCTCGATAGATGATGAGGCACCGACAGTCGTAGTAGAGCCAGATAGTAGTTCTGGTGATGAGGAAGATCGGGTACGAGTTGAGCCAAATCCTGACACATACAAACCACCTGTGCCATATCCTCAAGCATTGAGCAAGCCTAAGGCTAAGGTTAGTGAATTTGATGATCATTTATTAGAAGCCTTTCAAAAGGTAACCATTACCATCCCTTTAGTAGATGCAATTAGGTATATACCTTCTCCCTTTAGTAGATGCTTCTTAGGCATATGCATACCCCATAGAAGCCCCAAGAGGACCCAATTGAGTGAGAATATTAGTTCAATTATGATGAATTTTCTTCCGATTAAAAAGAGAGATCCATGAGCTCCAATGATTACGAGTGAGATTGAAGGAATGACTTTTACTAGATCCTTGTTAGATACCCGAGCTAGTATCAATATCCTCCCTAAAGCCGTATATGACCGTCATCATGTAGGGGAGTTTTAGCCTTTCCTTACAGAGTTATATTTAGCGGATGGATCAGTAAGGAAGGCTCATGGCATAGTAGAAGATGTGATTGTTAGAATCGAAGGATGTAATTTTCTGGTAGACTTCCTAGTTGTAGATATGAAGATCACTAAGGAGCTTAGTCAAGCCCGAATTATACTAGGAAGACCTTTCTTAGCTACCGCAAAAGCCGTTACAGATTGGGAAAAAGGAGAAGTGATTCTTAAGGTGGGAGAGCACATGATGAAGGTTAACATCAACAAGTTGATGAAATATCCTTCACAAGCTTTCGAGGATGTGGGCGCCATCGACCTATTTGATGACCAAGACATAGAGACTTGCATCGAAGAAGTCATGACGGTCAACGAGGTAGCTGATTTCGAGGAGCTACCGTTGGACGAGCCGACAGGGGAGGTCATGCATCTTCCATCTACACTCAAGTACGCTTTTCTTGACTCTTAGCAGGTTAAACAAGTGATAGTTTCTTCCCAGCTCGATGAGGAGCCGGAGAAACGATTACTCGACATATTACGACGGAATGAGAAAGCAATCGGCTGGACTCTAGCAGATTTGAGGGGATTAGACCCTTCATTATGCACTCATCGCATATTCTTGGAGGACGAGTCCAGACCAGTGAGGGAAGCCCAACACCGACTTAACCCTAAGGTATGTGAAGCCGTGAAGGAAGAAATTCTAAAGTTGCTTAATACAGAGATCCTCTATCCCATATTGGATAGCTAGTGGGTTAGTCTCGTGCACGTGGTTCCCAAGAAGGCAAGAGTTACGGTGACCGTGAACGACAAGGGCGAGGAGATCCAAACGCGCCTCCCGATGAAGTGGTGAGTTTGTATCGACTATCGGAAGTTGAACGCTGCAACAAAGAAGGATCACTTCCCGTTGCCGTTCATCGATCAAATCCTTGATCGACTAGCAGGTCAGAATTACTTTTGTTTCTTGGATGGTTATTCAAGGTATAACTAGATTGTGATTCATCAAGACAATCAAGAAAAGACGTCGTTCACATGTCCCTTTGGCACGTTTGCTTTTAGGCGAATGCCATTCGGGTTGTGTAACGCCCCTGCAACATTCCAGAGATGTATGACGGTGATATTTTCCTATTTCCTTGGCGATAGTCGCGAGGTCTTCATGGACGATTTCTCTGTCTTTGGAGATGATTTCGATAGCTTTCTAGCTCACCTGAGAAAGATCCTCGAGGTCTGCGTCAGAAAACGACTAATATTGAGTTGGGAGAAATCCCATTTTATGGTGCGAGAGGGAGTAGTGTTCGGGGATCTCGTCTCGCGCAAAGGTTTGGAAGTTGATAAGGCCAAGATTGAGGTCATTCAAAACCTTCCTCTCCCCACTACATTATGAGATTTACGGAGTTTTCTAGGACACGTTGGCTTTTATCGCAGGTTTATACGAGACTTTGCTAAAGTTTCCAAATGCTAACCACTCTTCCTTGCAAGGATAAAGACTTTTTTATAGACAAAGAAGGGGAGCGCGCATTCGAGATGTTGAAGCTCGCCTTGATCGAAGCACCAATTCTTCAAAGTCCTAATTGGGACTTACCTTTCGAGATCATGTGCGACGCTTCAGACCATGTTGTTGGAGCGGTGTTGGGGCAGCGAATAGATAAGAAGCCAATCGCCATTTGGTATGCGAGTAAGACCCTTGCTGAAGCTCAGATGAACTACACGGCGACGAAAAAGGAGCTGTTAGCGGTGGTCTACGCATTAGAGAAGTTCAGGACTTACATTTTGGAATGCAAGATTATTATTTATACAGATCATGCAGCATTAGAGTAATTGTTTTCCAAGAAGGAGGCGAAGCCACGATTGATACGATGGGTGATGCTTCTTCAAGAGTTTGACTTGGAGATTAGAGATAAGAAGGGCAACGAAAACTCGGTGGCGGATCACCTATCTCGTCTCCATACTTCAAGTACAGGAGACATTAGTGATTCTTTTCCTGATGAGCATCTTCTTGCAGTATCTAGTCATGCTCCTTGGTTCGCGCATATTGTGAATCTTATTGTTACTTGATCAATCCCAGAGCATTGGAATCAGCATAGTAAAGATAAGTTCTTCCATGAACTCAAATATTATTATTAGGAAGAACCACTTTTGTTCCATGTAGGGTGCGATCAAATTATACAACGATGTGTAGAGGAAGAAAAGCAAGGAAGCATATTATTGATGTGTCACTCATCAGCGTGTGTAGGACATTTTGCCGCGCCGAAGACAACAGATAAGATTTTACAAAGTAATTTTTATTGGCCCACCATCTTCAAGGATGCTCACCGTTTTTATACGGAGTACTTACAATGCCAAGCAGTATTAAACATCTCCAAGCGAGATGAAATGCCAATGAGGCCTATCCTTGAGGTGGAGATATTTGATTTATGGGGGATCGACTTCATGGAACTTTTTCCACCTTCTGATGGGAAAGAGTATATTTTAGTAGCAGTTGATTATGTGTCTAAGTGGGTGGAAGCTATTCCCACTAGGACAAACACTCATCGGGAAGTACTCAGGTTTGTAACGAGAAATATCTTCTCTCGATATGGTTGTCCGAGGGCCATAATCATTGACGGAGGCTTGCACTTCAACAATGCACACTTTCATGTGTTATTGAAGAAATATGGAGTACATCATCGCGTCACTACACCGTACCACCCCCAAGCTAATGGGCAAGTTGAAGTGAGCAACCGAGAGGTCAAGAATATTCTAAAGAAGATCATTCGACCAGACGATAAGGATTGGGCGCACAAGTTTCTTGATACTTTATGGGCATTTCAAATGGCTTACAAGACACCCATCGGGATGTCTCCGTTTTGACTCATATTTGGGAAGTTGTGCCACCTACCGGTTGAGCTTGAGCATAAAGCCTATTGGGCAATAAAGAAGCTCAACCTATCTCTTGACGAAGCAGGTAAACATAGACTTCTCCAGCTGCAGCAACTACAGGAGTTAAGGCGTAACGCGTATGACAACGCAGAGATCTACAAAGAAAAGACCAAGGCCTTTCATGACAGAAACATCAGAAGACGAAATTTCCACGTCAATGAAAAGGTTTGGTTATATAACTCTCGCCTTAAGCTTTTTCCAAGTAAGCTACGCTCACGATGGGACGGTCCTTACGTGGTTGTGAAATCATTTGACAACGGATCAGTGCTTATTTCTGACCCTAAATCCGGAAAACAATTCAAGGTAAATGGGCATCGTCTAAAGCCCTACCTCACAACGGAGCCACCCACACCAGCAGATAAGGTAAATCTGCATCTCCCCGAAGTACATGAGGACGTGATAATGGTAACACCCTCATCTCATCAATCATCGTAGTTCATTAATTTTCGTCTGGCTGAAGACGTTAAACTTAGCGCTCTTGGGAGGCACCCCAAGATTATCTTACTGTTTTATTTAGTTCTTGTTTGTAGTTTATATCAATGTACATACAACAACAATCAATTTGGACAAATTCCAGAGACATGCGTCAAACACGCACAATGAGTTTTTCTAAACCTTTTTACTTTGCATTTCAATTTATAATCTTTTTCATGTAATGCATGATATTCTTGTCATCTTTTTATAAACATAATGATTTCATTGAGGGCAATGAAAGATTTAAGTTGGGGGGTGAGGACTTAGAAAAACTCAAATTTTCAAAATTTTTAAAATTTTTAAACTTTTTACTATTTTAAAACTCCTATTTTTCAAATTTCTACTACTTTTAACACCTTAGAAGTCTTAGGATTTTGAGATCCTATTCTTAGAGATGTAGAAGTGAGGGCCTCATAGCCCATGTGATTACATTTTGAGTAATAAAGTCAAGTGATCTAGAGAAACTATGGATTCTTTTTAGTGGTTGACTTCTTCGGGGTTGGGTATCTAATGGGCACCGAGGAAAAATGAATAAATAATTACTGGAATTACTAAGGAAAAACAAAGAAGCAATCGGATGGGCCCTTCACTATGCACTCATCGCATCTTCGTAGAGGATGAGTCAAGACCCGTCAGGGAAGCCCAGAGACAACTCAACCCAAGGGTATGGGAGGCCGTAAAAGAAGAAATTCTTAAATGGCTAAATGCAAAAATCATCTACCCAATATTCGATAGCCAATGGGTGAGTCTGGTACATGTTGTTACGAAGAAAGCCGGAGTAACGGTCACGATGAATGAAAAGGGCGAGGAAATTCAGACGTGCCTACCAACAAAGTAGAGAGTCTGCATCGACTACCGAAAGCTGAAATCCGCGACCAAGAAGAGCCACTTCCCGCTACCGTTCATTGACCAAATCCTGGACCGACTGGCAGAATCAAACTACTTATGCTTTCTTGATAGATATTCGGGCTACAATCAGATTGCTATCCACCCCGACGAACAAGATAAGACGATGTTCACATGTCCTTTTGGCACCTTCGCCTTCAGACGCATGTCATTCGGACTGTGCAACACCCCCACGACCATCCAATGATGTATGATGGCTATCTTCTCTAACTTTCTTGGCGATGGCTTAGAAGTCTTCATAGACGATTTCTCCGTCTTTGGAAATGACTTTGAAAGTTGTCTTGCTCACCTGAGGAAGATACTGGAGGTATGTGTCAGGAAACGACTAGTGCTTAGCTGGGAGAAATCACACTTCATCGTACAAGAGGGAGTAGTGCTCGAGCATATCGTCTCGGGCAAGGGTTTGGAAGTGGACAAGGCCAAGATAGAGGTCATCTAGAACCTTCCTCTACCAAGTACCGTTAAAGGTTTGAGGAGCTTTCTCGGGCACCTCGGCTTTTATCGAAGATTCATTCAAGATTTTGCCAAAGTTTCCAAGCCACTCACCACCCTTCTTTGCAAAGACAAAGACTTCATTATCGACGAAGAAGGGAATCGCGCATTCACGATGCTGAAGCAAGCACTGATCGAGGCACCGATACTTCAAAGTCCTAATTGGGACTTACCCTTCGAGATCATGTGCGACGCTTTGGACTATATGGTGGGAGCGGGCTTGGGGCAACGACTTGACAAGAAGCCGACGACCATCTGCTATGCAAGTAAGACCCTAATCGAAGCTCAAATAAACTATATGACTACGGAGAAAGAGCTTCTAGTGGTGGTCTACGCTCTCGAGAAGTTTCGGCCTTACATCTTGGGGAGCAATATCATCATCTACGCTGATCATGCAGCCCTGAAGTACTTGCTCTCCAAGAAAGAGGCCAAACCACGATTGATAAGATGGGTACTGTTCTTTCAAGAATTTGACTTGGAGATTAAAGACAAGAAGGGCAGAAAAAACTCGGTGGCAGACCACTTATCGCGTCTCCACATCTCGGGAGGAGAGGACATCAGAGATACATTTCTAGATGAGCATCTCCTCACCATCTCAAGTCACGCCCCCTGGTACGCGCACATCATCAACTTCATCGTCACTGGATCGATCCCGGAGCATTAGAACCGACATAAAAAAGATAAGTTCTTCCATGAGCTCAAGTACTACTTTTGGGAAGAACCACTTCTGTTCCACCTAGGATACGACCAGATTATCCGACGATGCGTACCGGAGGAGGAGCAAGGAGACATACTGGCGATGTGTCACTCATCGACATGCGGAGGACACTTCACGGCACGAAAGACCACGACAAGATCCTACAAAATGGCTTCTACTGGCCCTCCATCTTCAAAGACGCCCACCGTTTCTACACAGAGTGCCTACAATGTCAAGCGGTGATGAACATCTCCAAGCGAGATGAGATGCCGATGCGACCAATCCTTGAGGTGGAGATCTTCGACCTTTGGGGGATAGATTTCATGGGACCTTTCCCACCTTCTGACGGGAAAGAGTACATATTGGTGGCGGTGGACTATGTGTCCAAGTGGGTCGAGGCAATCCCCACTAGGACAAACGATCATCGGGAGGTTCTGCGATTCATCACACGATGCATCTTTGCCCGATACGGTTGTCCGAGGGCCATCATCAGCGACGACGGCTCACACTTCAACAACTCTCACTTCCGGGCGTTGTTGAAGAAGTACGGAGTACACCACCGCATCACCACGCCATACCACCCCCAGGCGAATGGGCAAGTAGAGGTAAGTAATCGAGAAGTCAAAACTATACTTAAAAAGATAATTCGTCCAGATGGGAAGGATTGGGCACACAAGCTTCCCGACGCACTATGGGCATACCGGACGACATACAAGACACCCATCGGGATGTCTCCCTTCTGGCTCATCTTCGGGAAAGCCTGCCACCTTCCGGTTGAGCTAGAGCACCGAGCCTACTGGGCTATCAAAAAGCTCAACCTCGCACTGGATGAAGCATGGAAAGAACGACTTCTCCAGCTCCAAGAGTTACAAGAGTTGAGGCACGACGCGTACGAGAACGTGGCGATCTACAAGGAGAAGACTAAGGCCTTCCACGACCGACACATCCGACGACGATCATTCCAGGTCAACGACAAGGTCTGGCTCTACAATTCGCGCCTCAAAGCTCTTCCCTAGAAAGCTGCGCTCCAGATGGGATGGTCCTTATGTGGTTTTGGAATTGTTCAACGACAAAGCGGTACTCATCTCCGATCCTAAAACTAGTCGACAATTCAAGGTAAACAACCATTGTCTCAAGCGGTACCTGACCTCAGAGCGACCCGCACCAGCAAATAAGGTAAATATGCATCTTCCTGAGCACTCGAGGACGTGATGGTATCACCCTCAACCCATCATTAGTCATACGTTTTATTTTTGTTTAGTCTGGCTGAAGACGTTAAACTTAGCGCTCTTGGGAGGCACCCCAAGATTGTCTTACCTTTTTAGTTTTATGTGTTTTCATTTTTTATAGATATCATAGAACTACATTAGGAAAGGGCGCACCTGCACCGGAAATCCCACGAGCATCAAGGAATAATGAGCCTTTCTAAACCTATCTCACCATACTTTTATACTGTTTTCATGCCATGATTCGATGAGTTTTTCATATGAGCATGTAGTTTTCATTGAGGGCAATGAAAGATTCTAGTTGGGGGGTGAGGATTTAGACAAAGCTCTACCATTTTTCAAAAAAATTTTAAAATTCTACCTTCTAAAAAAACTCCTATTTTTTTCAAAATTTTTGATCTAATCTACCCCACCTTAGAAGTCTTTTCATCTAGAGATCTAACCTACTAGAGATGTAGAAGTGAGGGCCTCATAGCCCATATGATTACATTTTGAGTAATAAAGCCAAATGATCTAGAGAGACCAATGGATTACACTTAGTGGTTGACTTCTTTGGGGTTGGGTACCTAATAGGCACCAAGGAAAAAGAGTAATCAGAGGTTGAAATACTATGGGATTGAAAAGGAGAGTATTTGAGAGAAAATAAAATTCCACCCCATACATATTATTAGCCAAAACTGCTCAGTATAAGGAATTTCTCGATTCTAGACTTTGCCTTTTTAAGAGTGCAATGATCCATAATTCTTGTAGCACTTATCTTTCCTTATATGCATGTAGTTTTTCTCCTCTAAAGCAGTCAAGTAGTTACACCAATTTATTTTAAACTTCACTTTTGATGATGAACACTCCCAAGTGAACTCACATATCCTTCTCACCTTCCATTTTTCTCCACACATGTACTTATACCTTCACCACACTTCATTTTCTACATACTCTCTTCAGAAATCCTAAAACTCCTCCACATCATCATTCTAGTCTTTTGAAATGCTTAAAAAAAAAAAAAAGAGGAGAAAAGTCAAAAGAAAAAGAGAAATAAGAAGTTACAAGAAGGAAAATAAGTGGGAATATATTCTACCTGTATCTCTACCTCCACTATCATCTCCACCATCTACCCTATCCATCACCATCCACCTCACTTGGGAGTATAATTATCATAAGTGGTACCTTCTTTGCTTTTATAATCCACTTTGTTTTATTATCATATTTGCTTTTAGCCAAGTCATACCTTTATAAATAGTATCTTTTATTTCCTTCAGCCTCCTCACACGATGCATCCAAAGATAGTAATCCTTTTGAATTGCACTCTTTTAAGGAGGAAAGCGAGTTGAGGGGAATTCTAAGTACTAAGTAGCCTCCATTTTGAGGGAAGGAGTGATGTATTTATGGAGAGGGTAAGGAATTACATCCACTCATGAGAGAGTGAGTATATTTTCATCACCATAGCATCATACCTTAGATATCCTCACCTTGATTACAATAAAAAAATTAGACTTGAGCATTAGCCGATGAGCACTACCCTAACATGCACTAAAGAAGTCAACCTAGAGATGGAATATAGATCATTATGGCCTACACTATGAGGAAAACGTGATCATACATTTATACACTTCACCTTTTTAGTAGTATGATCAAAGGATGAACAGACCTTCTAGGGAGATCATATAGTAAATTGCTAAGAGACTAGCAATAATTTAAGTTGGGGGGTGTCATAACATGCTAAATGAATATTATAAAACATGATTTTTGATGCATATTTAGGTATAAATAGTATCATTTCCATGCATGTTATCATACTTATGTGTATTTCTCTATCATTCCATGAAAAAGTCATTCTAATCTCAAGAATACTTTAAATTAGGGTTAAAAATGATGATTTAAAGATAAATGAGTAATAACCCATCTTTACTTGAGATTATAGAGGTTTTTAAAGTTAAAATAATGAGAGAAAATGTTTTATAAATATTTATTTATATTTTCTTAAGTTAAAATCCTTAAAAAATAAATGCATTTTTGAAATAAAAATTAAAACTCTCATTAGTTAAATAAATGATAGATAATTAAATTTTTGATCAAATGAAAGAAATTTGGAATCATTTGGAGTTATATTTTAAAAGTTATGAATTTTCTAATTTTTAGGGATTTACCCAGATTTTTCTGAATTAAATTCACGATTTTAATGTTAAAAATAAATTTAAAATAATACAAAAATGGTTTTTATTTCGCGCGGGACCCACGTGGATGCGACGTGGCACTCAGGGCCATGTGGCAGCGCCACGTGGACCCACGCGGCGCCTACTTGGCGTGATGTGACGCATATTGATACTTATCATATATATTTGTTATAATTTATATAAGTCTTCTGATTATCAGAAGATGATTATTATCCCTCTTATCCGTCGCATAATATAAACCCGATTCATTTCGTTTATTTTACCCGTGTGCGACTGAGTTCCACGAAGTTTTAAATGTGCAGGACACGTGGCTGAAGGGGAAGCCTCATATCAATCTAAAAATGATCAAAGCACGTCGATCGGATGTACTTGCGGACCACCGTGATCATCAACGCATGTGCTTTAAATGAAGGTGTTATAATGGCCACGATTTATTCTCAAGGGGAGCATTCGGATCGTTCGATCGTGATCCAACGGCGCCAATCGCATGCGTTTTATGACGCCCATCTGCGCGGCTCATGTGGACCGTCCATCAAGATAGGACAGCTGCGACTTAATTGAAACAGTGGACGATGGACCGTTCCATCGTAACCGTCGATCGTTTCGATCGGACGGTTACGCCCAAATAGCCTATAAATAAGGCATTTTCTTCCTATTTGTAAGCATTCGAGTTAGAAATCAATACAATTGATCTATTTAGACACCTCCCTTCTCGACTATCTCAATTTTAGCTTCTTCTACACAAAATTCCGCTTCCACGGAGGGCAAAAACTCGAGATTTGGTTGAGTAGTGAAAGAGAAATCGACGCTTGAATCTCCACATCACGTTCTTCATGTTTTCGGCGATTAAGAGGTTTAATCGCGTCAATTTGATCGCTATTTGGGATTAGTGGAAGCGGTTTTTCATGATCTACCATCCTATCATGTTTAATTTCAATTTAGATTAGGATTTAAGGTTTAATTTTGTTTTAATTTTGTCAAATTCGCGATTTCAATGTTCGGAAATTTCCTCCCACTTTGATCTTCAATTTCTCCGCGAAATCAAGATTAATTTCGATGATTCTTGTTTCCGTGGAAGCGATTGAAGTTATCTTTCATAATATACCATTTTCCCAAATTTTTATCATCAATTTATCATCCGATTTGATCAATTTCAAAGAAAACATCAAGAATTTTCTTATTTTCCTGTGGATTCGACCCTTATTTACCATTATACCCCTCAATTTGAGTAATTTTCATCAAATTGGTAAGTTTGGGAATATGTTTGACATGAGACCGTGTGAAATCGATAACCTCGCAATTTTGTCTCGTCAACGCGCGCGTAAAGGGGACGAGGAGGAGAATTTCTTCCTCCACCTTCCTCTCTCCCTCCTCGCATCTCCTCGCGATAGAAATTGCTTCCGTCGCTAGGCGACCGTAAGGAGGACGAGCCTCCCTATTTCCTAATTTCCTCTGTCTTCTTTCCCTTCTCTTTTCTCCTCCCATCTCGAAACTCTTCTGCAGCCTCAAGATTTCTTCCATGGCATCCTCTCCTTCTCTCTCTCTCGTGTACGTCCTCCGCGGAGATTAGAGAGAGAAGAGAGGAGAAAAGAGAGAAGAGAGAGGAGAGAGAAAATAATTTATTTTATTGTTTAAATCCGCGCAGTTTGACCACCGTGGGAGCGAGTTGACTGGCGCGAGTAGAGGAGAGAGAATATCAGATCAACGGTCCACATTGCTCCAAATTCAAATCGTCATATCTTATGATCCTGATCTAGTTAAGGGCTGAAATTTCGTGGGCATGGTCGTCATTTCAAGCTCCACGAATCTGCTATGGCTGATTTAAGTTCTGAGACAAAAAAATAGCATTATCAATGTTTTTTTGTATGCTTCAAGAATTGGCTAGCCAGAAGGAAAGAAAGCAATGATTGATCATTCATCATGTGTTGAACATCATTCTTAGTGAGTTTCTTCCTACTTCTGTTCATTCTTCGGGTTGGATGCAAGATGCCAAGTCCAGGAAAAATATACGGCTCTCGAAGGTATGTCATGATTAGGGAGCATCACTAGATCGTATTCTCATCACGAATCTATAGATTAGGATCATTTTCTATCTATTTCTTCCATTTTCCTGATCTATTCATCCACATTTCCACATTTACAAACCCTAAAAATGATATTTCCACCATTGATCAAGGGTTTTCAATCTTCATAAGGAGTTTGGAAGCACTTGTTCGGTTCATTTCATCTCCGTGCTCATTTTCTTCCTTTCACCGTCCATTTCCGCTTTCTAAATCTAAGAATATCAAAAATAATCTTCTGATTTCAATCTTTTAACCTTCCTCCCTGTGGATTTGACCTCGACTTGCCAGTGTTCTAATTTAAAAATTAGATTTGAAGAGTTGAGTATAAATTTATTTGATACGTAAATTTGCGCATTCAACGACCGCATTTTTACGCCTATCAATAGGTCTCTAGAGGACAGGCCTAACGTAGTCACTAAGGCATTTTCTTGCATTTCCCTCGTCATTCCAGGCCATTTCTACTGGTTCTATCAGATCTACAGTGGCGTCGATCTCGGTAGTGTCGGGGGACTTCAAGGATCGATCGAAAAGATCTACGTTTAAAGGATTATTCGGTAATCTCCAGGTCGTCTATCGTCTCATGAAGAGGGAATCAGATATTAGATGGATATAAATTATAAAATACCTTATAAAATATTAAAAATTGACGTCAATCGTATCTGAATGTCGATATCCGTGAGAGTGGCACGTTCTTAACGCGATTTTGAAGAAGTGATCGCCCATGATCCTTAGAAATGGGGCGAAATCACTTAAAACTTATCGAATCAAGGATCTAGAAGATTGATATCTACTTCGGATCACTCAAGAATTCCCTCTCCCCCTCCACCGAATTCCTCCCTGTTCGCCCTCCCGATCCTCGCCGAATTCAAGCCGACGTCCTGCCTCTCTCCTCTCCTTGCCCCTGCCATCCTCACCCTCGACCTGCCGAAATTCATCCTCCTAATTCCCTGCTGAATTCACCCTCCTGACTTTCGATTCCCTGCTGAAGCCTCCTCCCGACACCCCATTTCCGCTCTCTCGCTGAATCTGCGATCTTGTCGACGCCTCCTCCCACTGAATTTACTCCATCGTTCTGTCGTTCTCTCCCCTTCCGCCCGGCCGAATTGGATCTAGAATTCATGAATCTCGGTCCTTCCCAGACCCGTCGCCATTCTGAATTCCCTAAATTCCCGCATTCCGTAGCCCATCCCCTATCCAGTTGTCGTCTCCCTTACCCTTGGCACGGATTCACTCGCGCCCCATCATGTCGCGCTCTGCTAGCTCCCCCCTCCAGGTGGTCAACTCCACTCCCTCCGCACCAACGCACCCTTGCCCGAACTCCTGTCGTTTGCGCCTGCGTGATGATTCCACTCCACGGCAACACGCAATCAACGCGACGACCTTTCCCCCTGTGCTGGTTTTCTCTTTTCCCAGCTGCAAGCAAGGGCCTGCGTCCGGCCAACCAAAGCCCCATCCTCGCGAGGTTCAGCCCTCCAACGGCCCGACGAGCCCCACGATCCCCATCGGGCCCGACCACGCCTACCCCTGCTACCCACACTCGCGATCGCACCCGCTGTCCGTGCCCGCAACCTGCTGCCCGCTCCCGCACCTGTTACCCGCGCCCGCACTTGCTGCCCGCGCTCACGCTCCTTCCCCACGCAATTCTGCTGCCTTCGGCCCGTAGTGCACTTGCCCACGGTTTGCCCGTCCCTCCCTGGGACCACTGTGTTCAGGCCGACCTCCGTCGCGTACGAACGACTCTCCACTACGCCATGACCCACCGGCATCCCGCTCTGCAGGTTAGCTTCGACCCCTCATTTTAAAGTCTAATTACTTCTCGAAGCATTTTCCTTTACTCGTCTCCACCGCCATCGGACGACTTAGGCAGGGTAGTACGACTATAGGTTCAAGACTTATTGACGCGTACATCAGGTCCGAGACCGAGCGTGGGCTACAGCCTTTGAGCTACTTCACAACAAGCGACTTCCACGCCTCCAAACGTGGATCAAGAGGATCTCACCCTATCCATCATCGCTAGTTTCCCCAGGTCACCCAGAGTTGACTCCGCTGATCGGCACGCCTGCTTGTACTTAGGTTTAGGTTAGATATCATATTTCGAGTCTAGGACTCGCCTACCCGTAGGCTAGGTTTGACCACCCTATCTTCAGTCAGCCTTGGTCTCGGGCCTTGGTTATACCCGTAGGCTAGGTTCAGTCAGCCTTGGTTACATTGATGTCAGTGGCCCGCTTACTTCTATAAGGAGTTATATAGAAAGTCATATTGGGCCACTTATAACCAGTGGCCCAATACGTAGAATAGGTACCATATACCAACATATTCAACAAATAGATAGCTCATATCCACAATGTTTTTCTAGTTACATAATCGTCCATAATCACGACCATGATCATTACTACAATTCTGATCATTGAAGAATTGATTGTAAAAGTTAAGGCAATTCATATACACTCACAAATTAAATACATAGATAGCACAAGGCAAGTAGAGAGAGAGCCAAAATCTGCCGTTTTTCCTAGTCATCGGCCCATCGAACTCCATGTTTTGCACCAAGATAGTAGGCGCCAACAGGACCCCGCCCTCCAAATTCATAGAGCTCTGGAGCCACTTTATGCTCATCCATTTCCCTCAAAACTGGCATCAACACTTCCCACGCTGCTTCTAACTCGTCACTGCGAAGGAATAGGTGTGCATCCCCATCCACAACATCCAGCAGAAGGTGCTCATATGAATCTGGCACCTCCACGTTGTACCTGTTATTGATGAATGAAATTGGGCTATGATTAAGGGTTTATTTATGGAAATTAGACTTCCAGAGATAATGAGTTATGGGTTGGGATTGTTGCAAAACAGAGTGGCATGAAGAGGAGAAGATTATGGATACGGTTTCTACGTCCCTAATCTAGAGAAAGGAAGCACAGTTGCAGAGATGGATCACAGAAAATGAGCAAACTGGCTGGGTTTGAGATTTTCTGTGGAAGTAGGAAAAAAAAGAATTAGGCTTAGGGATGGAGCTTTTGGTCCAAGAGTGCAATGTTCTATGGATGAAATTCTGGTTCGGTTTTTCAGGTTAGGATATTACTTTTCAGGAATGGAGTTCGCCAATCACAGAACAGAGTTCTGGTGGATTTCGAGTTAGGTTAGAAAATACTCATCGTGAAACACATGGTAGAGAAAAAAGAAAGATCAAAGTTTGCACTAAGGTTTACTTGTCCCGGTAGAGGAGATTGAGCTCGGAGGCATCAAGCTGGAGGCTGAGGCCAGGGACCTTATTATTGATCTTGAGGAATATAGCTTCAGTCGGTGCATCTCTCAGAATAAGTTCATTAGTAGTCAAATCAATATTATGTCCAATTCGTTCCCTGTATATGTTCCCCGGAACATGATTAAACTGGATTCTAATCTCCACCCTGCAAAAGAATCAAATTTCTTAAATAACCAGGAAAATTTTGGCTGTTGACTTTTCAATTCAGAGCGTTGACCTGTGTTTGATGAGTCCCATGCCAGATTTTATGAGGAATGGCACACCATCCCATCTGGCGTTATCAATGTACAGAGCAGCAGCAAAGAAGGTTGGAGTCAACGAAGTCAAATACTCTCCAGCAGGTTGAGTTTTTTCTCCAGGATTGACCTTATGTTGACCCAGTACAACATCACTAAGCTCCAGCTTGCGGATTGACTTCAGGACCTTGACCTGGAGCAAAAATGAGATCTTGGGCTGAATTTAAAGGGAATAGAAAGAATGTTTGTAGTTTTGCCTTCTCATTGCGAATATCTTCGCCATCAAGGCTGACTGGAGGCTCCATGGCAAAGAGAGAGATAGTCTGGAGGATATGGCTGTGGACCACATCTCTAATTATTCCATAACCATCAAAGTTCCTGCTTGGAAGATTATATAAGCAGAATTTGATGAAGAATACATCAAAATGATGAAAATGTATATGCTTGGTATAAAATAGAGAAAGAAAGTCAAGTCCAGTTGATTGATTCTATTGTAAAAAGAGTACCCTCTCCAACAGTAATTTTTTGGGGTTGAACAAAACTATGAGAAAAACATGAAATTTTAAATGACGGGTGCAGCATAGCATGAGATTCTACATTGAGAAAAGGACATTGCCTGTCAGAGGGTGATTTCTTCTATGGCTGATCATGCATATGATGTGAATCATGGATTTGAAGTGAGGAGCGTAAAGTGAGATTATTTGAAACGAAGTGAGAAAAGCCAACTTGCATTATTCTATGGGGAAAATTTGACCATCTGCAAGGACATTTCCCCCGAGAGTTGACAAAAATAATGAAATTTGAAGGGCATAACACAGATAGATATTCTGGAAAGTAGTCAAATTTTCTTGATTCTATTTGGAAACATTACCTCCTCGAGGAGAATTATCTCAAGAGGTCAACATAGATATGAGGAAACTGTTGAAAGTTCATAGAGCAGAGTAAAATAGAGCGAGAATATCCAGATTTCTGGATTATATTTTGGATGCAAATATAAGAAAAATTCGGGTGACTTAAAGTTTATCCATCAAATGGTCAACTGGACAATGCGTATGGTTGAAGCAATAGTTGACCAGGATTATGGGAAAAAGATGAAATTTGGAACAATAGGCATAAATTAGAGTGAGATTCAGAGTGAGAAAATCAAGTTAACTCCTTTATGCTACTAACCTAAGTACTCTCTCAGATAGTAGTCCCTTCAAAAGTTGACAAGAAATGTGAGGATAATGATGAAACTTGGAGTGACGGGTGTAAAGTTGGGTGAGATTCTAGAGTGAGAAAACCCAACTAGTTTGATTCTAGTAATATAAAACAGAGATATGAAACTCAGAAGATTCTAAACAATACGTAAAAGAAATCACAAGATTCTACATTTGAAGTGACATAGGTAACGTCAGATTTAATTTGAGTAAATTCAACTCTCTCGATTTCACACAGAACAGGGGAAAATAAAACTATTAAGATTTCACACAGAGGTAGGAGGCCCATACGCCATTTTGGCAGAGTTTCACAAAAATTTCCCTGTAGTTTGTTCAACTAGTCATGGTGCTTTGCATTATACTATTCTATGGTTATTCCCCCCAAAAACTAATACACAAAAGATGGTTGAAGAATTTCAAAAAAGATTGAACCCTATATTCCATCCAAAATGGGAAGTCAGAGAGTCAATGGTTACCTAATATGGAAGTTAGCCCCTTTATACAGCCACTTTTGTACCATGATCAGTCAGTTGGGTCATGGTGTCATGCCACACCAAAAATGCTGCAATATTTTGATACGACACTCTCATTACGCTTAGGATCTTCCTTTACAACCCTCACCAGAGGGTAGTCGTAAGAGCACCCTTCCCACGGCTACAAATAGCTGGGGTGTATTCCCATGCTTGGATTGTGAAAAGTATAATGAAGTGAATCTCTCTATCTCTTGCAGATTTCCCCTCATCTATCTCTCCTCTATGCTCCAGTCTACATTGTTCTCTCTCAGGCCCTCTCGGAGTTAATCAGTGCTCCACCTGTGTCTTCCCAAAGGACATCTCATCTGTCTCACCTATTACGCTGTCTCACGGTTACATTCTGATAGAACCATAATGGGGTTCTTTTAATATTTGAGGTCAGCATGGTTTATGATTTTGAATTTTTTTTTGAAAGATCAGCATGGTTTATGATGAAACAACCTTTTCCGACTTTCTATGCCACAGTCTTCAGATAAGATGACCTGCACCAAACAGTAAATCAGCAAAATGTGATTCAATATAAGATAAGATATAGATGTCTTGCTATTTCAAAAAAAAAGATATAGATGTGTTATAAGAGAGGAAAACGTATAAACCTGCACATTACGTATGTAAGTTCGACTCCAGAGGGGCTCGAAAACAAGATTGGAGAATCTGAGAACAGTAAGATTCTCAATCAGATCTTTCCCCAGCAGATGATCAATCCTGTAGATTTTAAAAATCTCAAATCATCAGCACTTTACACATCATACAACATGATGCATAACTAATACTGCAAATGATTACATAAAATGTTGTACCTGTATATCTGCTCCTCCTGGAACTTAGATAACAAAGAGGTAGTCAAAAGATGGGATGATGTGGCATCAAAACCGAAGGGTTTCTCAATGATTATCCTGTTCCAGCCCTTCTTCGTCTGGGCAAAGTCAGACAGACAAGATGAGACATCTGAGAGGGCTTCTTGCGGCACGGAGAGATAAAAGATCCTGTTCGCCTCATGATTATCCTAATAAGTAGAAAAAAAATATTTTGCATCAAAAAAGGCATATTTCTATCAACGAAAAAAATTTTACTGGAAATTACCTCAACTGACTCCATTCGAGAATTAAGTGTCCTCATCCCTTCCCTGTTGTCATGGTGCGCATTTATGTGGTATGTTCTTCGGAGAAATTGATCTAATTTATCCTCACAATTTTCACTGTCCACAAAAAATAAAATTAAAGCTATGTTGACAAAGTATCTTGATCAGCAGGTGGAATTTTAATTTGGAGTGCTTAAAATACTCAATATTGATAATCTTTAGGCATGCATGATGATAGAGATGCACACCATTTGATGTTCAGTGAAGTATAGATCTCTTCCACAGATATATGTTTAGGGAAGAAGTGACAGAAGAAAAAGAAGGATTTCAAAGGCCAAACAAAATATATCCCAGTAGAAGAAAGTTCTACAAATCTCATAACATCCTAGCAGTTACACTACAACGGTAAATAGATATATACACAATAATGAAATTACATGTTGTAAAATGATAAATGTGTATCTGACAAACATTTATCAGACATACTGGTGGTCTACCCGGCAAGTCAATGTCTCTGCAATCAGTCTTCGCAGGTCTTCATCAGTCAACGGTTTCCTGGAATATCCAAATATACCGACATTCTGTATCAATTAAAATAAATAATAAATACGTGTTATGAAAAAAACCAATAATATAAAGTCAACTATGCACAATTACTTTCACCTGAGGGAGAAATCCACTGTAGTATAGAGCAAATAATGCAGGAAAACACTTTACTCCTTGCCAGCTCCCCAGTGGCACCTACAACAGCTATACAAAGAGAGGGTGTTCTGTCGCCCAATTGATCAAAGGAATAGGAATTAGGGACCACTGAAGGAGCTTCCAAATATTGACTTTCGATGCTGGAAGCATAAGGTTGACCATTAGAGAGAAACTTTAACTTTTCTTCTGTGACCTGAATAGATGAAGATGGATCTTGAGAAGGGTCTGCAAAAAATTAATTGGGAAATGAAATGAAATCAGTAAAGGTTGATTATGTCAAGTTTCAGTCAGGCGAAATAATTTACTAAATCCCATGAGAAAACTCTATCTCAAGCATAAGCTTTTAATAATTTGAAGATCCATAAAAAAACGAGATACAATTATCTTTGAAGAGGACCATGTCTTAAAGTAAAAATTGACTAATGATGAAAAGAACGAGATGAAGTACTCTCTTAAAAAGGCAAAGAAAACTCTTTAGGCTTTGGTATTCTCGAAAAATAGTACATTCAGCTTCAAATTTAGATAATCTTTTTAATTGCCATCTTATTTATTTACTTTAAGACATGGTCCTCTTCAAAGATAATTGTATCTCGTTTTTTTATGGATCTTCAAATTATTAAAAGCTTATGCTTGAGATAGTATGGGTGGCAACAAAAAAAATCAAGTCTAGTCATTCCATGTACATCATTGTGGGATTACTTTTCGTTAGATCAAGAAAATTACCTATATACCCGTTGGTTCACTTGAATAGTAGTAAGACAAATTACCCATGGATTATGATAAGCTGTCGATGATGGGAAGGAGACACTCACCGCCATGGCTTTGAAAAAAATTCCTACGGTCTATTCATGAGAGGCGAGTCATATATTGGTCCACGATATTTGATAAGATTACAAAAACACCCCTACAATCCCCTAGTGACCGAAATGCTCCAGACTCTAACAACCATATGGAACAAGAATCCCTCCCGATGAAAATGGTTTTAGAATAAAATTATGCTCAGCTTTAAGAAAGAGACAAGACGACATGAAAAAGATCCTAAATCACCAGGCGCAGCTTTTAGAACATGAATCCCATACAGGAAAATAAGAATAGAGTCATTGAATCATCCTGTGATCTAATGATTACACAGTGAAATCTAAAGAATTTGAAGTAAAGAAAAACACTGCATTCAAAAATGTGCACCACCGATGGCTATTTTTGGTTTGCGCACAACGCTGGGAATAAACGAACCTGAAACCGCTGGCATATCGACATCGGGGGAGCTATTGACCTTTTGATCGGGTAGTTTCTTCGACTTCTTTCCCCGTAAACAAATTCTGAATCGCTTGAAGTGGCACGGAAAGACCTTAACCCATAAGAACGTGCAAGATTAGAACATAACTAGCCTGAGAAGCTTAAGCGTAGAAGATTTCTTACAATTACATAAGCATCTAGAGAGATAAAATAGAAACAATTGCAGAGAGAAAGCTATGCTGTCTGCATGCAATAATTTGCTTCCAATTTTTCCCCAGAAAGCACAAAAGACCGCAAGAAATTCAGTGCAAGCTCAGCGTATAAAATTTCAAGCCATAATCCTTTTCCAAGCTACAAGACGAATCATGTAACGAAAAGATCACCCTCCAGGCATAATCCTTTCATAAAAATGATTTTTCAACGACAAATAATGATTTTAATTGTCGAATTTAACCAAATTCATGTCCAAAAGCGGAAATAAAATCAAAACATCGTTAACAAGGAAACAGAACAAACCACGTCCATCCGAGGTAGCGTCCACCACTGCTGACCGTAAATCGAGCACGATCCAGTCCATGCGACTCCCCTTAGAGAAGTACCAACAGCTGATGTCGCCATTACTCTTTCTCTGATCTCAATGCTCCCTGAGAAGTTAGAAATGGCCAGTGAGGAAAGAAATTGCTTAAATTATCCCGCGAGACAACCTTGCTTCTCTATCGCCCAATGAAAACTGAGGAATGGATGCGGCTGGCGAGTAGTAAGGAGTTCTTTCACTTGTTCCGCGGGTGAGCGTAGATTACTCTTATCCGAACTGGCATTAGAACACGTGTCAAAAGATAAGATTAGTGCCTAGTATTTGCTTAAATGAAGATAAATTTCGATAAAAAAAATATATTTTTCCTGATTTTTAAAATGCACGAATAAAATTACTGAGTCAAGTGGCTTAGACGGGATTTCTGACCCCGCGAGTGGCCCAATGTAAACCGAGAAATTGATACCTACTGACAAACGGTAAGAACTTCTTCAGCTGTTCCGCGGATGAGCCCAAGTAGTGGATCAGAAGCTAAAATTAATAAAAATAGTTCATTTAAATAGAACAGGAAGTAAATTAAAATTCATAAAACTAGTTCATTTAAATAGAGCAGAAGGTTAAATTATATACTTCTTCTGAATTTTTAAAAATGGAAGTACAATTGGTTTTCATGACTATTAAGTGTGGTGTCTCTCGCATTTAAAGGAAGAAAATTCAAACAAAGAAATAATGTAAAATAAAAATACCTGAGTTAATACCACTAAAAATAGGATAATTAGTTTTTAGTTCTTTAGTAGCGGGATGGGCCCACTTCCTAAGCATGATGCTGTGATGAGGCTTAGTATCTGGGCTTTGATGTTCTCATCCAGAGATGAATTCAAAAGATAAATAGATTTTTCAATATTATATTTAGGAACATTTGCACAAATTAATGACTATGAAACCAAAATATGTTGTTATTTATTTTAAATTATCTCGAGCAAAAAGCAAAAAAAGAGTCATGAAAGATTAGATGGTGCGGAAAACGACAAATTGGCTAGAGTTTTTGAATGGGCTAGTCACTTGTACTAAAAGAGAGCTATACTCGAATTATATGAGTGCATACTAAGGATAAGATTTGTGCAGTCATAGAACACACACAATCTCGTATCTAAACAAGTTCCAAACTCACCAATTTAAAGTTATAATGATAAATTAAAGAGTATAGTGATGAATAAGGGTCAAATCCACGGAGAAATAAGTGAAATTTTGAAATATCTATAAAATTGAATCAAATCAGACAATGAATTGAGATGAGAAATTAGGAATTTTAGTATATTAAGAAAGATAATTCTCATACAAATCCACGGAATCAAAAATCACTGAATTTAGGTTAGAATTCGCAAAGAAATCAAGATTTAAAATCGAGAAAAAAATCGATCGCGAAAATAGATGAAAACCGAAATTAAATCTAAAATTAAACTAATCTACCATTTAAAATGTAAATCTAATGCTACAAGAAGATAGATTAGGATGAAAACACGCAATCTAACCTGAAGTCGTGTTCAAAATGATCCAATTAGTCGCCAGATTCAAGGCTTTTTCATTCTGATTGTGGTGTCCAAACAATTCGATTTTCTCGAAAACCTAAGAATAGGTTTTTCCATCAAAGAAATATTTCGATTTATAGAGAAATTTAGGTACGATTGTTGGATGTGTCATTTCATCTTTGATCAACGGCTCCGATTAAACGTTGATTCGTGAATCGTCGTCTCGTGTCCGTTCGATCGACGATGAAGTGTCTAGATTTTCTCACTTCTTGCGTGAAGAAGAGGCGACGCTTAATTTCCACCGTTCGATCTTCATCGAGCAATTGCAATGAGTCCACGTGTCCCTCAAGGTACATTTAATCTTAACCGTTATAACTCCTCAGATGAGTGGCTAAGATTAAATCACCTTAAAATGAATCGTCGCCTAATCAGATGCAGCCATGTACCCCTTCCAGTAAGTAAAATCCGACGATTGCAATTAAATCGCGCGATCAGACGCGTCTCATTGCGTCATGTCACCGGTAACTAAAAACAAAGATACATAGTCCCACATGATAAAAATTAGATTATTTGACGCAAATATAAGGTAGAAGAGTATAATGAGTTAGCGTAAATCCGTAATAGATGCTTTAACCCATTAATCACTCTTGCGCACACACACGCACACGTGCGAACATACATACGCATGCATACGCACACATACGCCAACACGTGACAACACTCCACCACATCAGCTCACAGTAAATAAAATATTTTGCATTCTTTTTATTCTTTTAAAAATAAAAAATAGCTTTTAAATAAATTCAAAAAATTCTAAAAAATTCCTAAAAATTAGAAAATTCATAACTTTCAAAATAGAACTCCAAATTAATCCAAATTTAGTTTTTGGATCAGAAATTAAATTATCTATAATTATAAAAATTTAAAATATTTAAATAATAAGAGAATTAATTTTAATTTTAAAAATACATTCATTCCTCTTAGAAAATAAATTTAGAAACATACATGAGTGTAAATAAAAATATTTCTCTTATCATTTGATCATGAAAATATAATTATGATCTCAAATATAAATAGGATTAGCATTAAATTATTTAACTATGCATAATTATCCCTAAAATGATATATTTTATATCATAACCTGAAATTACATAAAGTGATAGATATACACTCAAAATATGATAACATGCATACAAACGGAATATTGAATTCCTTAATTTGCATTAATAATCATATGAATTCATGTATAAATTACATGTTATCACATACTTAAATTATTAGAATAACCTTATTTTCCATAACAATCATTTGCAGCCTACAAGATTTAAGATGAATATTAAAAAGAAGTATCATCTAACCTACAACTTCAATCGACAACAAAAATCAACAATCAAAGTCCTAAATAATACAAGAAAGTTGGCGTACACCTCGCCACAACCATCCTATGTTTAAGCTCCACGATAGACTGCACTATCGTTGGACCCAATTCCTGGGGCGACCTCTCAATTGATGGAGTACATGAACAGAATGAACTCATGCGTAGACGCGATACATGACTTTATCAAGACAAATGTTTCTAGCATGAATAATAACATGAAAGGTAATCAAGTTTAATATATTGACCAATTACCATCATAGGCCACTGTCAACTTAAAGAATCAAAGGGCATCATCAAGCCAAACACATAATGTGAACCACATTTATGTTGACAAGGAGGTAGTGGAAACTGCAGCAAGCTACATCAAGCCTTCAAAGTGGCAAAGACTTACCATATCCCTACAAGGACTATTTGTTCCACAGAGGCTCGATCGATGAAGAAAACACTGACTGTCGTAGCTGAGCAAGATAACAATTCTAAGGATGAGGATGAACAGACTAGGCTGAACCCAATCCACACACATACAAGCCTCACATACCTTACCCTACAGCACTAAATTTCCCTAAAACCAAGACAAGTGAATCTAATGACCACCTACCGAAGGCTTTCTAAAAGGTTACCATCACCATCTGCCTAGTAGATGTCATTAAGTATATTCCTTCTTATGTAAAATGCTTAAAGACAGATGCACACCCCATAGGAGCCCCCAAAAGGATCCAATTGAGCAAAACTGTGAGTTCAATTATGATGAATTCACTACCGATCAAAAAGAGAGATCTCAGAGCACCCATGATCATTAGAAAAATAGGATGAATGACCTTTATTAGATCCTTATTAGGCATCAGAGGTAGTATTAATATCTTCCCTAAAGTAATATTTGACCGTCATCATCTAGGGAGTTGTAGCCTTTCCTTCTATAATTATGCTTAGCGGATGACATAATAGAAGACATGATTGTAAGGACAGAAGATTGTTATTTCCCATAAGACTTTCTAGTCGTAGATATGAAAATCACTAAGAAGCTTAGTCAAGCCCCAATCATCTTAGGACAACCTTTTTTAGCTATTGTGAAAGTTGTCACAGATTGATAGAAAGGTGAAGTGATATTAAAAGTGGGAGATCACACCATAAAGGTCAACATCAACAAGCTAATGAAGTACCAAGCATGAGTTTCCAAGGATTAGGGTGCCATCGAACTTTGTGATGATGAGGATATTAAAGCTTGCATAGAAGAAGTTATGGCGGTCAATAAGGAGGCTGATCTTGAAAAGCTATCGTTGATCGAGCTTACAGTTGAGCTCAAACCTTTACCATCTTCACTCAAGTATGCTTGTCTTGATACGCAGCACGCAAAGCCAGTGATCATTTCGTCCCCACTAGATCAGGAGTAAGAGATAAGATTACTCAATGTAATGCAATAGGATGAGTAAGCAATCAATTAAACACTAACAAACTTAAAGGGTTTAGATCTCTCATTATGCATGCATTGCATTTTCTTGGATAACTATTCCAGACCCATTAAGGAGGCCCAAAGAAGACTAAACTTCAAGGTGTGGGAATCAATGAAAGAAGAAATCCTTAAGTGGCCAAAGGTCTACCCCATATTTGATAGTCTAGTGCACGTTGTTCCCAGGAAGGCCGGAGTCACAGTAACCATAAATGAGAAGGGCGAGGAGTTCCAAACATGCCTTCCAACAAAGTTATGAGTTTGTATCGACCATTGGAATCTTAATGCCGCAACAAAGGAGGATCACTTCCCCTTACCATTCATCGACCAGATCTTGGACTGTTTGGCAAGGAAAAGTTACTTCTGCTTCTTGGATAGATATTCGAGCTATAGACATAATATCATTCATTCGGACCATCAAGAAAAAATGGCATTCACATGTCCATTTGTCACATTTGCTTTTAAACGAATGTCATTCAGATTATGTAATGCCCCTACAACATTCTAGAGATATATGATGGCGATCTTCTCTAACTTCCTTGGTGACAATCTATAAGTCTTTATGGACAATTTTTCAGTCTTTGGAGAGGATTTTGATAGTCATTTGCTCACCTGATAAAGATCATCGAGGTCTGCATCATGAAACTGATAGATATTATGTGGCCTATAACCCAATCACACTTTTATGTATCTTGTTTATGTTCATTGAAATGAAATTTATTCATTATCATTATTGTGTGATGTTTGCAATGAAGTCCATGAGCATGTGCAATGACTAAGTGAATTATGATGAGATCATAATATAGTGATAACTAGTCTTTAAACACATGTTCCAAACATTCCTAGTCGTGGGATATTCGAGAAGGACATCAAATTATCAATATCTAATCCAACTCATATGATGAGTATGGCTGATCCTATAGCCATTAGTGTGGAGACACTAAGGATAGATAGTGGGTGCTCTTCGGAGAAAGAGTTCATTGAATTGATCCATATGAATCCCTGAATGGTATTATATCTAACTATCAATCAAGTTGATTCATGTTATGGTTGTGTATGTAGTCCTTTGACTTGAGACACAAAAGACATCTTGTGGACGGATGATCATGTTTTGATTATGACCTACGAATCCCTAGCCACAGGATATCTAAAACGTCATATATTGGATACGACATGAAGTCCACCAAGATGATTGTGTGATCAAGATGGGATCATCCACCTTCGATATTTTAGGAGATTGACTTAAGGAATGAGATGCGATGAAATCCTTGGCCAAGATAGTAGAAATATCGGAGCAGTTCCCGATGATTTCTACACTCATCAGTACTAACTTGAGTGATCGATTAGGGTTTTGATAGTTGACCATACCCTAAGTCATTCATGAGTCTAATGTGGATGAAAGATTCTACATACATGGTAATCGATGACAGGAAGGTTCCATAAGTGAGTTCTTACATACTCCATATCTCCTAGTGTACGTGGTGTAGCTTGGCACCCAACGGGCTGGCAACTCAACCTATCAATTGGGTTAAATCAATCCTTGATTAATTAATCTATATGTGGATATGGATAATTAATTAAGGTCAACCAATCAGGTGTTATTTGGTCTATCGAATTATTAACTAGTGAGATATATGAACCTAGAGGGTCACACACATAAGGTCTATGGATGTTGGTAGATATAGACATAATTATGAGGGTTTTTATGAAAAAACTCATACCAAATGTCTATAAATAGGGGGAGAACGACCACAACTAAAGGTTCACATGCAAGCCTTATGTGAATTCTCTCCATTCTTCTCTTTCTCTCTTGGTAAAGAGCTTTGAAGAGGAGATCCAACCATCCGGAGACCATGTGGATACCCGCTAGAGTCTAGACACTTGAATAGCTTCAAGAACTCCTTCAAGGAAACCCTGTAAGTATGTTTTCTCATTCATACTAGATGATAAAATCATTTGTTCTTGGTGGCTTGGTGTTTTGAATATCCAATTCAATGTTTTCTGTTGCATTTGATGTTTTGATCAAAATTTCAAAAAGTTATCGACCTTAGAACCCAACACAAAACATATGGTGTTGAGTTGGGAGAAATCTCACTTTGCGATGGCAGAGAGAGTAGTGCTCGGGCATCTCGTTTCCAGCCAAGGACTGGGGTGGACAAGGCCAAGATCAAGGTCAATCCAAGAACTCCCTCTATTGACCATATCACAAGATTTACGGAGCTTTCTCAGGATCGTTGGTTTCTACCAAAGGTTTATACGAGACTTTGCCAAAGTCTCCAAGCCGTTGACCACCCTTCTTTGTAAGGACAAAGACTTCATTATCGGCATAAAAGGGGAGCGAGCATTCGAGATGTTAAAGTAAGCCTTGATCGAGGCGTCAATTCTAAAAAGTCCTAATTGAGACTTACCTTTCGAGATCATGTGCGATGTTTTAGACTATGCAGTGGGAGCAATTTTGGGGCAGTGATAAAAACATAAAAAATAATTATAAACACTTATGAATTGCTTTTATTTAACTCTATTAACTCATGAACATATCATCACATCCATTCTCTCATGATTTAATAATTTTATAATATAAGCACATTGAATAGAACTCCTCAAGAGCAAAGACATATGGGATGTTCAAGACAAGTCTCTTTGAGCCCAATCAAAGAAGCCATCAAGTAGGAGACCCACCACGGAAATTTCTCTAAGCTCTTCTCAAAGGGTTCACAAAAAGGGAGGAAAAGCTCTCTTTTCGGGGTCCTCTTCTTTCTTCTCTTGGCTCCTTCCTTTTTCAGTTGTTCTATCTTTCTGGTAGGTTTAGGGATCCTCTTGGCGTTCTTCTCGACAGGATGTAGCTGAAGAATCAAAAAATTTACATAGAAGTTTATTTTGACTTCTATTCTCTCACCAATCTCTCTTATCTCCTCGTGGTCTCTTCATCGTGGTCACGGCCTTTTCTGTTTTTCCTTCTTCCATTCATTCTCTATACTCTTTGTTTGCATGCGTCCGGTTCATTCCCTCTTTGGGTTTCACTCTCTCCATCTCCTTCTATATTAATTTTTTTTTGTCCTTCAGTGCGTTCCGTCACTCTCTTTTTTCTCTCTTCTCCATCTTGTCGAACACCCCTTCTCTCTCTCTTTCGCTCCCCTTCCCACGAATCCATTCTCTCTCTCTTTCGCTCCCCTTCCCAAGAATCCATTCTCTCTCCCAATTTATCTTCCTTCTTTTGCTCTCCATTTCTCTTTTTTGCCATTTTCAGCCTCTCTCTTCCCGACATTTCCTCTCTCTATTTCACCCTCTCTCCTACTTGGGTTTCTGTACAATTGACCATTCACTCATTCCTCATTTCTTCCATCGATTTTCCAATTCCCTGACTTCTCCATTTTCTCTAGCTCATTCACTCTCTTGCCTTTTTCTTCGTTATTTCCTCCTCTCACACAATAGCGTGAGATTGCTCGCATCTCATCTATCTTCCTCTCTCTCGCTTAAACTCTCTTTTTCTCTTTCTTTCTCTCCCATCTATCTTTTGCCCTTTCTCTTCATCTCTCTCAAGCTTATATCCTCTTCATTCCGTGTTGGAATCATTTCCTTGTTCTTTCCCTTCTCCACTCTCTTGTGCTTTCTCCATCTTCATCTCCAATTTCTCATTCCTCTCTGAATCTCATGAAATCTCTCTTCTTACTCTTAGTCACCGTCCCTCCCCTTATCTCTCTAGTGATTTTTCTCATCGATTTTTCTCTTGATCTCCCTCTCCTCAAATTCCCCCTCATTCTCTTGCTTCCACTTCTTCCCCATTGCTCCATATCTGCATGCTCGTCCTCTCCCCCTGTCTAAATTTCTCTATTTCATTCTCCATCACCCTCACTCATGACCTCTCTCCCTAACTTTCCCCCATTTTCTTCCACAATCTGTTTTTCTCTCCCGAAGTTTTCTCAAGATCCTTCCTATCTCGACTTCTCTCTCTCCCTCTCAATCGCTCTTTCTCTCCCCAAATTCTTTCCACTTTCCCTCGGTTTTCTCTCTTTCTATTTTTCTTTTTGCTTCCAGCCGCACAAACACTCTGTAGCCCTCTCCCTTCCTTTGCCTCTTCCGATCCCACTCTCTCTCTCTTATTGTTCTCACAATTCACATTCTCTCTCTCTCTCTCTCTCTCTCTTCAACTCTTGCTCTTCCTTTCATCTTAACATTTTCTCACTCTCACTCTCTTTCTCTCTTTTGACCATCACATCTTTTCCTCTACTATTTCATTTCCTTTTTCAATCCCTCTCTTAAATTTTCTTTCACCCTTTCCATATTCCTCTAGTTAGCCCTCTCTCTTAGTTAATCTTTTGAATTCTCTTTCATTTCTCTTAATCACTCTCATTTCCCTATTGTCTCTTCCACTCACTACCTCTTCCTATTTGTTTGCTTACAGTGCTCCTTTCTGACTAATTGATTTCTCCATTTTTCTCTCTTATTCTCACCCTAAAATTCATGTGGATCGACCTAGAAAGCTATACGCCTTAAGCATCTTCATCTGGTCTTAGTTTTCTTGATCACAATTAGTAAGTTTGTTTGGCTATGATGAACAACGACTCTTGGCTCAAAAAATTTTGGCGTCGTTGCTGGGGATTTTAGGTGTGTGAAATATCAATTTTCTTTTCATTTTTTTCCTGTTTCTATTATGTTTTATTTTAGGAAAAAATATTGTAATCAATATTGATCATGTCATGCAATGATAATTGATCCACAATCATTTTAAGCATGCTAAGTGATCTAATTGCCACCAATCATGAAAAAAGATGATGCAATACGGGGTGTGAAAACCCTCGTGCTTCAACAATGAAACAAAGGCTGACCGTGGTTAGGGCGGTCGAGCCTAACCTACGGAGTAGGCGAGTCATAGACTCTAAGTGTGGTATCTAATTTAAACCTAAGTGCAAGTAGGCCTACCGACTAGCAAAGTCAACTCCAGGTAACCCAGAGAAACTCGCGATGATTGGCAAGGGCGAGATCCTCTTGATCCACGTCAAGAGGCTCTGCATCGCTTCGTCGGGATCCACGTCAGGAGGCACGACAGAATTCTATGTTACCTAAATTCGTCCGACGGCAATGGAGACTGAGTAAAAGGAAATGCTTCAAAAAGTAATTAAACTTGAAAGTGAGGGATCAAGGTTACCGGACAAGAGGGTCATCAGTCTCCAAACTGGCGAGATGACGGGCGCATAGGCACACGACGCAGTCGGCAGTGTAGGAGCGGGTCACGGTTGGCAGTACGGTCGTATCACGAGCGCGGGAACCCTTCTGATGTTCCCTCTCGAGCTGCTCTTGCAGCATCCGAAGTGGCGGAAAAAGCTTCCCAGCAGTGTGGAGGAGGCGAAACGGTCTCTTCCAACTCTCAGGCTAGTGGAGAGATTGGACCAGGAAGGGGAGTGGACCACGAAGTTGGCGCAAAGGTCAGCGCGTCTTCGACTGCCAAGGTCGGCGTGTCCTTCCCCTGGTCGAGAGTGACTTCCCGCGGGTTGACTCGCTTCCTGTCCAGGAATCAGCCACACTGCCTAACCCGCGGCAAGGTCAGTCTGGAGGTATCCTTCAGACGTCGGCGGAGTTCGGGCAAGGCAAGCACACGCGCACGGCTGGGGGTGTACCTAGGGCGTGCACGATCGAGCGGGGCTGTAGGAGGCGAGCGCGAGCAGGTGACGCGGAGTGGATAGGCAGCTAGGAGAAGTTTGGTTTCCGCGCAGATGGACGAGCGCCAAGAGGGGGAAACGCATGGACTCACGCGAGGCCACACCGTTGGAGGTGGCAGGTGGGCGTGGGAGCGGTAGGTTCAGGTACAGGCAGGCGCGACCAAGCGAAGCGGGAGGGCGTGGTAAGATCGGGCGCCGAGGGCGAGAATGCTGGCAATAAGATTGTCGAAACGATCGAATCGCGTTGAGGAGAGAACAATGGTTGAGAGGATCTCAACGAGAATGAGAAAGATAATCAAACTACAATCAATCTATTTCACTGAGAAATCTCGTCGCGCACACTCTACAAATTCATCGCTCGGCTGATGATTTATATAAATCATCCAGCCAATACAAACGGGAGAGAGGAGTGGTCTCTGACGAAGCGTTTTTGTGCATAGTTAAAACACAACAATGTAGGCCAAACAAAATTTAATAAAACCAAACTCACAAAGATGAGATCTAAAATCAAGTAATGTGTAAGTATCGGGTCGATCTACACAGAGCAGGGTTGACTATAATCGTAGAGTTGACTTAGTCAAACTTGGGTTTAAAAGGGGTTTTAAAGAAGCAAAAATAAGATGTAATGAATAGAAATGATATAAATAGACTAAATAAGAAGTTTTAAGAATTCAATTCTCGCGTTTGACAGAGAAAAGTCAACAGTCAAAGTCAAAGCGTTGACTTTGACCAATAGTAGGTTTTCTGTAAAATCAGATAATCAAAAGGTGTCCAAAGATTACGAAAATTATATATTTGGAAACTAGAGAGAAAATTAAATTTATTGATATATAATTCGTTATTTTTGGATAAGAAATGGATTTATTATGAATTATTGAAAATTAAATATCAGAAAATCCCCAAAATGAACACCTCAGAGGACATCTTCAAATTGACCAGTCAAATAAAATCCAAATCTTACAATTTATATGTCAGTGGAAAGCTAAGGACCAGAGGAATCTAAAGACACTAAAATAATCGAATTATGATTTGTAAATTGAAAGTAATTAACCCCGAAAGTCAACATTTGACTTATGATGAAAGATGAACAGTGCTCGGTCAAACGTCAAATTGAAGGGTCAAATGAACTCAGAATTTGATAAATTTTCTATCCACGGAAAGCTAATGAAAAGAGGACCTTCTATGGGTCAAAATTAAGTGATTTGGAATTATAATCAGAGAGATATCTTATTTTCAAAATCAATAATTTTTCGGATGAAATTTTGGGGAAAATGAAGAACACTAAGAACTAATTTGCAAAATTAAAGATCTAAACCTAATAAAAAAACTTAAATTACCACCTGATAATCAATTGAATCTCACTACTAACCCGATTTACCGTAAGAATAGGGGCTTCAATTCACGTGGATTGAAGCGAATTTGCTCGGATTCTTCCTCATGGACGTTCAGAAGTCAAGGGGAAAATTTGATGAAATTCGGTGATTAATTCGTGATTATCATGCTTTCAATCGCTGCATCTCTACACTCTTGGAAGCAGAGGATCACGAGAACTTAAGACCTTCCTCGAAATTTGCTTAATTTACTTCACGAATCGATCAAAAGTTCAAGAACAAGAAGGAGAATACATCGCTTTTAAAGGGAAATTTTGCCCAAAATGTTTGGCCGTTTGATGCGGTCGTGGGACGATTAGTCACCACGATTTCACAACAATCGTGGTCCACAATGGTAGGAAGATTATGTGCCACGATCTCGCCACATAGAAGCCATGATCGCGGCTGAACCGCGCCACGATCGCGGCGTAATCGAGCCACGATCGCGGTGCGATCGAGCTGCGACGCGATCGAGCTGCGATCAAGCTGCGAACGAGCTGCGATCGAGCTGCAACGCGATCGAGCCACGATCACGGTGCGATCGGACTGCGATCACATGCCAGCCGTTTGATCGTGATCCGTTGATTGCCTTCGATCCACCGCCCGATGAAGCGTCCACCGTCCGATGGCGATCATCACAGCAAATGAGTCCACGTGTCGCACGCTCCCCTTAGATCCGATGTCTTGCAGGAGGTCCACGATTAAATCCCAGGCGTCCAATCTTCAATTGGTGCCTCTTGATGCTTCCACGTGTCCACCCATGATACACTAATCATGTGATGAATCGCGTCCATCTAACGACACCACGTGGTGCAAGGTGAGCCCTTCATCTTTTCACTTAAGTGTGTTTTAAACGCACGTGTTGTAATTGGCGATTGGGTGGACTCTGTGTCCACCGCATCGACGCATTTCAAGCAATGCCCATGGATCCGACGTCCGTTGTGCCGCCATGTCACCTACAAAAGGTAAGAACCATGTGGGAACATAGTCCCATATGGAAGAAATGGCGGAAACTGTCAAGCTTAAATATCGGGGCGGTTTAACGCTAGTGCGTTATCGCCCCAATCATCTTACTAGGGCCCACTAACCCATGGGCCCTCCAAATGCCGACCCCCCCTTGCCACGTGGCACCCCACACGGGCGTCGGTGTGGACTCGCGTGGACACGCGTGGCCTCCTGCCACGTGTCCGCGCCCTGTGCGCCATCTGCGCCTCGCGTGGGCCACCCGGCCCTGCCACGTGGCCTCAGTGTCACGTCGTATCCGCGCGGTGGTCCCACTCGCCACATCAGCGTGCCACAGGCCCCGCTCACCACGTCATCACCTGCGGGTAAGTAAAACCCCCTTTTTGCAATTTTAAATAAGAAAAACCTAATAAAAATTAATTTAAAAATCAAATAAAAATCAGAAAAAGGACATAAACTTCAAAAATTTATAACTTAAAATATAAAACTCATTTTTAATCCAAATTTTATCCATTGGATCACAAATTCCTTCATTTTTAACATCATGTCGTTTAGAATATATTTTAAAAGAAGAAATTATGATGAATTAAAAATTACTTAACTCATTTCTTAATAATTATTCTAAATCATAAATTCATCTTAAAATTATCCTTCAAAACATTCACTAAAGTCAAAATCATTCAAGAAAAGAGATTAACTTCTATTAATTTAAACCCTAGATATGCTCACCTCGATCACAATTGAGAATTAGACTCGAGCATTAGCCGATGAGCACTACCCAAAAATGCACTAAAGAAGTCAACCTAGAAATGGAATCTATATCACTATGGTCCACACTATGAGGAAGAGTAATCATACTTATATACATTTCACCTCTTTAGTAGTAGGATTGAGAAGTAGAAAGGACTTTCTAGGGAGATTTTATAGGATATTGCTAAGAGACTACCAATTATTTAAGTTGGGGGGTGTGATAACACGCAATCTTAACATGATAAAACATGATTATTAATGCAATTTAAGGCATAAAACATTACATTTATGTGCATTTTATCATACTTTGAGTGCATTTCTATCATTCTATGCATATTTATGTCATAATCTCAAAATGCACTAAATTAGGGTTAATTATGAGAAATTAAGGACAAATAATTTTATAACCCATCTTTACTTGAGATTATGAATGTTTTTAAAGTTAAATAATAAGAGAAATCATTTTTATGAACATTCATTTAATTTTCTAAAGTTAAAATCTTTTAAAAATGAATGTATTTTTGAAATATAAATTAAATCTCTTGTAATTAAATTTGAGATCAAATGAAAGAAATTTGGATTAATTTGGAGTTGTATTTTTAAAGATATGATTTTTAGGGATTTTTCTGTATTTTTCTGGATTTTTTTTTATGATTTTATTTTCTATTTAAAACATTAAAAAAATAAATAAATAATGGGCAAAATGGGCGCGGGACCTGCGTGGATGCGACGTGGCACGCAAGGCCACGTGGCAGCGCCACGCGGACCCGCGCAGCGCCTACGTGGCGGTATTTACTTATTTATATATATTTATTATATCGTAATTATAAATGGTTTTCAGCCTTCCCTATATGGGAAGGGTCATACCCATACGAACCGTCGGGTCTTATAAACCCGACGGTTTCATAATTATTTTCGGTGTGGGACTAAAACCACACCTTACTTACCTTGCAGGTGACGTGGATGCGAGCTGAACGTTGGATCGAAGGCGCGATCGATCGACGGGCGTCGATCGCGTGGAGCATGGACCACCGATCAGCTGATCGCGCACGTGGCTTAAAAACCGGTGTTATAATGGCCACGATTTCACGCGATCAAACGCATCTGGAGCGTTAGATCGCAATCCAACGGGCGCCGTTTTAAGGCGTTTTATAACGCATATCGCGAGATGGAATCTGGAGTGTCCATCAACAATCCAACGGCCACGATATAAGCATAACGTTTCATTCATGAGGCGTTTAATCTGGACCGTTGATCAAGCCTAACGCATTGATCGGACGGTTTTGCCCAATTTGGGCTATAAATTGACGAGTTCTTCGTCGTATGTACTCATTCTTGAGAGATTTGATCTAATTGACCTATCTATACGCATCTTCTCTTGAATCTCTCTCTCTTGTAATCACTTCTAGACAAGATTCCGCGTCCACGGAGTGTTTATGAGAGAGATTTCGACGATCGTGCGAGGAGAATTTGTCTCTTGAACACCGATGTTCACGTTTGAATTCGCGGAATGAAGAGCCATCGATCTGGCGATCAATTGGATCGATTTGATCGTTATCTCAGGTTAGAAAATAAGTTTATCCTCTTATCTATTGTCGTGTATCATCAATTTTAGGATTAGAACTTCAATTTAAATTTAATTTCATTTTAATTTCGATTTGTGTTCTTCGCGATTTCGAAAATTTCTTCCCACTTCCATCTTTGATTTCTCCGTGATTACTAATCCAAATCGAGTGATTTTTGATTCCACGGATAGATCTTTGAGTCTTCTTTCTAAAAACACCATTTTCCCTAATTTCTCACCTCAATTCATCGTCCAATTTGACCAAATTCCAAAAGACATCTCAAAAATACCTAAATTCCCTGTGGATTCGACCCTTATTTACCATTATACCCCTCAATTCTCTCTTAATTCCCCAAATTGGTAAATCAGGTTTTATTTTTGACACGAGATCGTGTGAAATCGACAACCTCGCGGTCTCGTCTCGTTATCGGTGCGGTTACCGTCATCTGTTTCACAGTGACAAAAACTAATACCAATTTTAAAAAGGGTTATTTGCCCCATCTATCCCAACCTTTTCAAGTTTTCTCTAATCTATCCCAACCTTTTTTATTCACCCCATCTATCCCAACCTTTTTTCTCTTTCCTCGATCTATCCCAGCCGCTGACATGGATGGGAATTAAGTCCAGTTGGCGCCCGCATTGTGTCCACGTCAGCCGCCGGAATTAGGAGGATCCTCGTGGCAGCCACGTCTGCGAGGAGAGAGAGAACTTATATCCCTTTCTCTCCCGCTCTCTCGCGCACGAGCGGACAGAAGAAAATTTCTTCCATCGCGCCGACGTGCCTCCCTCTTCTTCATCACCGAAGTCCCGTCCACTATCTCCATCTCCCTCCCTTCCCTCACCTTTTCCATCACTATCTTCGGAAAATACGACCACTTATTATCCACTATCTTCACGTTTCCTTCTTCCCCCAACATCTCCAATAGTACCATCCCAAAGCTGTAAACATATGTTTTCACCGAAGCACCACTCTCTAACATCCACTCCGGCGCTAAGTAACCTCTCGTGCCTCTCACCGTTGTCAAAATTCAAATCTCGTCCGCGCCCATCAGCTTCAAGAGCTCGAAATCTGCTACTCATGCGCGGAAATCTCCGTCCAGGAGAATATTCTCCGGCTTTACCTCCAAGTGCAACACTCTCGTTCGGCAGTCATGGTGGAGGTAAGACAAAGCTCTCGCCACGTCGACGGGAACAGAATACCTGAAAGCCCACGGAAGTACTCTCCTGTTATCACCATTGAAGATCCAGCTATCTAGGGAGCCGTTCTCGATGAACTCGTACACAAGAAACCGCGGGCCTCTGGGGACTAAACAATATCCCAGCAGTCGGACTAAATTTCTATGTTATACGGTGGCGAGGGCGGCGACTTCGGCTTTGAACTCTTCGTCGCCGTGTTCTTCTACGTCGATGCGCTTCACGGCGATTGTTGTGCCGTCGTCGAGGATACCCTTGAAGACTGCGGCAGAGGAGCCTACCCCCAGTACAACTCTAAAATTATCCGTTGCGAGGGAGATTTGGTCGTACTTGAAAGTGGTCGACAAGCCGGCGACTTTTCGAAGGAAGGAGTACTGCAAGTGGAGTTCTTCGCCGTCTACGGCTTGTCTTCTCGCCATGGATAATCACCAATCTAAGGATGAGAATTTTATCGTGGCCCAGATGAAGACGGACTTCCCGCCAAGCGTCACTGTATCGCTGGGGACAGACTTCGGTGGCGAAGAAGAGGGAGGCACGTCGGCGCGATGGAAGAAATTTTCTTCCGTCCGCTCGTGCGCAAGAGAGCGGGAGAGAGAGGGATATAAGTTCTCTCTCTCTCTCTACCCGCAGACGTGGCTGCCACGAGGATCCGCCTAATTCTGGTGGCTGACGTGGACACGACGCGGGCGCCAACTGGACTTAATTCACATCCATGTCAGTGGCTGGGATAGATCGAGGAAAGAGAAAAAAGGTTGGGATAGATTAGAGAAAACTTGAAAAGGTTGGGATAGATGGGGCAAATAACCCTTTAAAAAAAGATCACCCAGAAGAATATGGGCCCTCCTTTTCAGCCATGGTGAGATCCATATTTAAGGCAAAAAAATATTTCTTAAAGCTCTTGCCTTTCGTGTAAATGATATCACAAGGCAATCCCTATCTCACAAGCATCCCTATTTGTGTATCTCTGGTTGTAGTTTTACAATGAACACACTCTCCTTGTAGTTTAGATTTGAGTTTCTACTGATTTCAATTGTCTTTTGGATGGCAAACTTTCATGTAATTTTCATCCGCAGATTTCAAATTTCTTTGTATTTTCATGATTTTGAATGTGCTGATTCTTAAGTTCTTTCTCCTCTTTTCCTATAATTTTCATTATTTGAATTTTTTTCAATATAACTTCTTTTCAGAACAGCCATAATCAGCCTAATTGGTGAAACATTATAAGAGTATTGTTTACAATGTTATTCTAGATCACTATAAGACTTGTAGGCATCCATGAGATAAATAAAAGAGTTTTTATTTTTTGCCCAATAAAATATAATGACACTTAGCCTAAAAGAACAAAATGGTATGGGATAACCAAAATATAGTCTGCTCTGGTCAAATTTTGGTTACATGCAAGTTGTGTATAAATAAAATAATCATGAAGAAATTTTTCCATGATATGTTATAATTCATGAAAAGAGTTTCAATGCATCACGGAAAATAAGAGAGCAATGAATTTGCAAAAACATTTTGAAGTGAATGAACTCGAGTGGAGAAAATGGAAATTGTAATTAGAATAAAATGTGGAAATTTTTACTAGGAATCATAAATTGAGTACTCACTGGTTGTGGTTGCAAGGGAAGTCCAAGATGATTTACTTAATAAGAAAAAAATTTATTTCCAAACAAAGATGTCATAAAAGCATAAAAACGTCTGATCCAAAGTAGGAAATTAACACAATAAGTAAATAATCACAATGAGCACTCACTAATAGTTGAATGTTAGTTTATGTAAAAATACGTGAATGTATATTAAAACTACAAAGAAATCACGTAGTTCAAATTTATTTTGTGGAAAAGGGGATTATTGAGTTGAACACACCATCATATTACTACATTTCATCAAGACAATCATAAGTCAAGTTTATTCAGACTTACACTTGTAGATAATTAGCATCTAATTTAGATTGTATTAACATAGAAAGTGATATTTAGGTCTAAAATGAATGAAAAAATTCTAATTCACTTATGTCTGATTTTGGAGGACGAGAACTTGCTTTGAATACATACATTTTCATCTTTATTCAACCATTCTAATACATAATTGTCATGAATTTTCTTCATGTTATCATGTTTTTTTTCTCTTGTTTTTGCATCCCTTTGCCCATTATTTCATAAATTAACATTAAAATGATAGAACTTGAATTTTTTTACCTTATTAAAATTTAAAATACCATGAACTAATCATATATTCCTAAGTTTGTAATGTATCATTACTCGAGTAAACAAAATTACCAAGACAATTAAAAACAAGATAAAGATTGAGCAGAAAGATATAAAACTAAAGTGCCCTCTTTGGAATGTAGTGTTTTGATGTAGTGTTATGAGAGAAAATTTAGTGCTCTTATGAAAACTTCATCCAAATCAGAATTCTAGTGTAGCATACATGAATGTTTGAAGATTAGAAAAACTTTTTGGATTTATTTTATTTTTCCATAATTTTCAACATTTAATTTTCATATTTAAGGGCATTTTAAGAAAAACAATGGTTCTCCTTGTTGATTTGAGAAGGTCATCACATAGCAAAACTGCCAAGGAGCTAGCTAGAAAATGATGAGAACCATCAAAGCCTAACAGATATGACAAATTTCTAGAATAATAGATGCCACGTATTTGCTCAGGTGGTGTCAATAGTCTAGAGGTGTCTACATGGCGCATCGGTGATGCCACATAGGCACAAAAATTCATCTAACTTAGATATATAGCATTATGAACAATTTCCAGTCACATACTATGATGTTTGTGTATGTATAATGATGCATTGTCAAGTGTTAATCAAGCGATGTTTTATCTCAATCATTGATCCTCAAATTATGGGCTAGGGCATGTGGTCATCTCCAATTGGCCAATGGTGTGCAAGCGTGATGAAAAAAGGACATCAAATCAAAATCAATGAGCTATGATTGAGGAGAGTAGTGAACTAGGGCAAGGGCATGATGGGAAGCATCAAGTTTGAATTGGGTTTTTATTGAGATGTCGCAATTTATGCCACTCCATGTTTCACTCTCCTCTCTCTAACTTGGGGATGTGCAATTATTGTCATGGTGAGTTTAGGATGATGAAACAATGTGCAATCAAACTTGATGTGCAATCATCAAGTTTGTAGTGCTCATTAGATGGACCTTTTTTTTCTCTTTCCCCTATTCCCTTTCAAATAAGAGATGTGGCTTAATCCAACTCTTTGTGTTCTATCACAAGGGTGAACCACTGCCCAAGAATAGTTGTGACGGCCCTTAAAACTAGTATTTGCTTTTGGGTGATTTTACTACCTTTGTTTTTCTTGGAACTGAGTAATTCTTCGTTCTTCTTGAAGCTAACTTAATCACGAATCCGTCTAGGCACATTTATGCTTGAATCATGTTGAGTCCTTCAATGTGGTTGTTCATGTAAGCCTCCATCAGGTGACATTTGGACCAAAAATCAAGAAATTATGGTTAGCATTTGAGTTTTCCATTACAACAACATGTTGACAGACTTGATTTCATTTTTTAGATAGGTTATTTGGAGTTTAATCACAATTTTCTCTCTTTGGAATTTGATTTCTCTCTCTTATTTTAATCTTTCATATCTCCTTCAATCCTTGTCCTTGCTCATGTTCTTTGAACTCATTAGAAACGTCATTTGTCTAGTTTATAAATCTGACTTTGTTCTCTGAAATAGCTTCATTTCATTCTCCAAGTTACTTATATTCGTTCAAAAATTCTTAATTCTTCATTTTGTATCACAATCTCTATGGATTTGACTTGTATTCGCAAATATGCTTGTCTTAATCAAATTTGATTTATTTTGTTTGGTTTGTAATTTAGGTTTTTAATGACTTCAATTGTTTTTATCTAAAAATTTATTATATATGATTATTTGGGGATCCCCTATCTTTGGGCCATATATGAAGCAAAACATACCATTATCAACATCTGAGTTTTGTGTTTGATTCAAAAATTAAACTTAGCTCTTGAGAGAAAATTCTACACAGATCATTTTTAAAATCATCTATGTATATTCTTGCAAACACTGACATTTAGCTGGGAAATACAAAGAAAGTGGGAGACCATTTAATCTTATGTCAACCCTTTTATGCATTGTGTTCCTCTCAAACCACTTTTGGAAAGTCCCCTGTCTCCTTTTTGATTACTTGGGTGGAGCCTTAATCATCTTCAACAAAGGCTTCCTCCGCAACATTATACTCAAGGCGCATTCATCGCCTTCATTGATAACATGCTAAATTAACATGATAAAACATGATTATTGATGCATATTAAGGCATAAATGATTTCATTTACATGCAAGTTATCATATTTATATGTATTTTTCTATCATTCCATGAAAAAATCATTATAATCTCAAAAATACTTTAAATTAGGGTTAAATATGATGATTTAAAGATGAATAATTAATAACCCATATTTACTTGAGATTATAGATGTTTTTAGAGTTGAAAATAATGAGAGAAAACGTTTTATAAACATTTATTTATATTTTCTTAAGATAAAATCCTTAAAAAATGTATTTTTGAAATGGAAATTTAAACTCTCATTATTTATTAATTTTGACTCTTTAGAATAATAGATAATTAAATTTCAAATCAAATGAAAGAAATTTGGATTAATTTGGAGTTATATTTTAAAAGTTATGAATTTTCTAATTTTTAGGGATTTTTCTAGATTTTTTCTGAATTATTTTTTATTTTTAAAGGATTAAAAAAATTAAAATAAAAGCAAAAATCGGGTTTATTTTCGCGCGGGACCCACGTGGATGCGACGTGGCACGCAAGGCCACATGGCAGCCACGCGGGGCCACGCGAGGCCACATGGCAGCACCACGTGGGCCTGTGTGGCCCGAAGGTGACACATGGTATGAATATTTATATTTACTCGTAATATTAGGGTTATAGTACATATAAGCATCCGATATTTCGGATATTACGCTAACCCCTATATTTTTCACTCTTTATAAACCCGATTCATTTCTTTTATTTTATCCGTGTGGGACTAAGTTCCACAGAGTTTCAAACGCGCAAGACACGTGGCTAAAAGAGAAGCGTAGGATCAAACGGAGCACCCATCGGCGTGCGTGGATCGCGTGGACTCGCAGTCCACCGATCATCATCAACGCACGTGGCTTTTAAAAGGGAGTTATAACGGCTCAGATTAAACGTGCGGGGGAGCATCCTGATCGTCGAATCGCAATCTAACGGCGGCAATCTCATACGTTTTATAACGCTCTTCCACGCGGCTCATCCTAACCATCCATCAAGATCCGATGGCCACGATATGTTCTAAACGGTTCACGATGGACCGTTCCATCGTAACCGTCGATCGTTTCGATCGGACGGTTACACCCAAAAAGTGTATAAATAAGGCATGTTCTTCTGATTTGTAAGCATTCGAGTTAGAAATCAATCCAATTGATCTGTTTAGACACCTCCCTTCTCGAATCTCTCGATTCCATCCTCTTCTACTCCCATTTCCGCATCCACGGAGGGCTTGAAATCGAGATTTGGTTGAAAGTTGAAGGAGAAATCGAAGCTTGAACTCCATGATCGCGTTCTTCCCGTTTTCGACGATTAAGAGGATTAATCATGTTAAGTTGATTGCTATTTGGGGTTAGTGGAGTTGATTTTTGCTAATCTATCATCCCTTCATGTTTAATTTCGATTTAGATTAGGATTTCAAGTTCAATTTAGTTTAAATTTTGTTAATTTTGCGATTTACACGTTCAAAAATCTCTCTCTAATTTGATCTTCAATTTCTCCGCGAAATCAAGATCAATTTCAATGATTCTTGATTCCGTGGAAGCGATTTGAAGTTATCTTTCATAATATACCATTTTCCCCAATTTCTACCATCGATTCATCATCCGATTTGATCAATTTCGAAGAAAACATCATAAATTTCCTTATTTCCTTGTGGATTCGACCCTTATTTACCATTATACCCCTCAATTCGAATTATTTTCATCAAATTGGTAAGTTTGGAATTATTTTGGACACGAGACCGTGTGAAATCGACAACCTCGCGGTTTCGTCTCGTCATTCATCATCTTCATCATCACTGGAGGGAGGGGAAGAATTCTATCATCTCTCCTTGAAAACACCTTATTCTTCATAACCATTGGAGAGCGGGGAAAACTCTCTCACATCTGTCCAAAAATGCCTTTATCTGTATCATAAATATGCCTTTATCTCTAATATCTAAGGCTCAATAAGTCCTCAAATTGTGTATCACAATGAAAGACATTGAATTGAATATTTGAAACAATGGGGCATCAGGAACCGATGATATTCCCATTCAATCTTACTAATTGTATAAAAATATTAGTTAATTAATCAAGGATCAATTTAACTTGATGGTAAGTGATAACATGCAATCTTAACATGATAAAACATGATTATTAATGCAATTTAAGGCATAAAACATTACATTTATGTGCATGTTATCATACTTTGAGTGCATTTCTATCATTCTATGCAATTTTATGTTATAATCTCAAAATGCAATAAATTAGGGCTAATTATGATAAATTAAGGATAAATAATTTTATAACCTATCTTTCTTTGAGATTATAAGTGGTTTTTAAAGTTAAATAATAAGAGAAATCATTTTTACAAACATTCATTTAAATTTCTAAACTTAACATCTTAAGGAAATGAGTATATTTTTGAAATATAAATTAAATCTCTTGTTATTTAAATATTTTGAATTTTTAGAATGATAGATAATTAAATTTCAGATCAAATGAAAGAAATTTGGATTAATTTGGAGTTGTATTTTAAAAGATATGATTTTTACAATTTTTAGAGATTTTTCTGGATTTTTCTAAATTTTCTTGATTTTATTTTCTATTTAGAAACGTTAAAAATAAATATAAAAAAAAATGTAAAAAGCGCGCGGGGCCCACGCGGGTGCGACGTGGCACGCAAGGCCACGTGGCAGAGCCACGCGGACCCGCGCAACGCGCCTACGTGGCGCATTTTTATACTTATAATATATTTATTTAATACTTATAAAAGAGGTCTTCAGCCTTCCCTAGATGGGAAGGGTTTTAACCCTCTAAAATGTCGGGACTTATATACCCGACATTTTTGTTTATTTTTGTCCGTGTGGGACTAATCCACACGTCTTACCTATTTCAGGTGACGTGGCGCGAGGAGGAGCGTCGGATCGACGGCGCGCGTCGATCTCACGCGTCGATCGCGTGAGCGCCGGTCCATGATCAAAGATCAAGACCACGTGTTTTAAAGAGGGAGTTATAACGGTTGGATCGTTGGCGACATGGCAGCATCGCACGCGTCGATCGTGTGGAGGCGGGGTGCACCGGAGATCAATCAAACACGTGCTGAATTTAATGGATTATAACGGCCGAGATTTAATCGCGTGCGATGCATCTCGACCGTCGGATCAAAAATAAAGGGGCGCGATTGGAGCGTTTCTTATAAAGCGTTTCATCGGATTAAATCGTGGCCGTCCATCACGATCCGACGGCCATGACTTAATCGAAACGGTCCACGATGGACCGTTTCATCGTAACCGTCGATCGAAATGATCGGACGGTTACGCCCAAATTTAGTTTAAATAGCCTTGTTCTTCGTCGATGTATGCATTCGAGTTGGATTTCAATCAAATTGACTTGTATAGACACCGATCCTCTCGTTTCTCTCGAGTTCTTCCTCCTCCTCTTTCAATTCCGCATCCACGGAGGGGTAGAAGTCAAGATTTGGTGGAAAATTGAGGGAGAAATCGACGCTTGAAGCTCGGCGTGACGATCTTGGTGTTCTTCGCGATTAATCGATTTAATCGCGACATTTCGATCGCTAAATGGGTTTAGTGAGCGGTTTTTACCTTAATTATCCTCCTATTATCTTTAATTTTCGTTTAGATTAGGTTTTAGATTTCAATTTCGTAAATTTTCATTTTAAATCACGATTTTAACGTCCGAAAATTTCTCTCCACTTCAAATTTCGATTTCACCGCGAAATCAAGTCCAAATTTGATGATTCTTGATTCCGTGGATTCGTTTTGAAGTCTTCTTTCTAAAAACACCATTTTCCCTAATTTCTCACCTCAATTCATCATCCAATTTGACCAAATTCCAAAAGATATCTCGAAAATACCTAAATTCCCTGTGGATTCGACCCTTATTTACCATTCTACCCTTCAAGTCTCTCTTAATTCCCCAAATTGGTAATTTCGGTATTATTTTTGACACGAGACCGTGTGAAATCGACGACCTCGCGGTCTCGTCTCGTCAGTAAGTTTACTTACAAACTCGTTGCATGCTGAGCTACATCACATACTCTATGAGATATGGAGTGTATACGAGCTCTCTTATGGAACCTTCTTATCATCGTTTATTGTGTACGATAGTCTTTCATTTGCATGAGACTCGTGAATAACTTAGGGTATGGTCAACTATTAAACTCCAATCAGTCACTCAAGTTAGTACTCATGTCTGTAGGAAATCATCAAAAAATATATTTTCAAATATTTCTTCTATATTAGCTGAGGATTCAATTACATTACATTCCTTGAGTTAATCACCTTTTATATCAAGGGTGGTGATCCCATTTTAACTATATAATCATCTTTAAGGATTTTATGTCGAATCAAATATATGACATTTTGGAGACTTCATGCCTCCGCTCTAGTTGTTTGTTGATCCACCTTCTTCCACTCTTGCATCAGCAGTAACCCCATATTTGCCCCTTGATGACCTTCATCAACCCATTGCCCTATAAGCAGTGATCGTTTGTGTATCGAACACCCTATCATTGATACATTATCATGGTAATCTATGCAGGTCACGAGATTCTTTTCAATTCTAACTAATCATTGTTGTTAATATTTATGACTGAGAATCAATTTACAAGCATCATTAAATCCATGGGGCGAGATGAATATTGATGGATGGATAACCAGTCTAAGCAATACAAATAAAACAAAATTTCTATGCCATAAAAAAAAACACTTTTTAAGCCCACAAAAACATGAAACCTTAACTTTTATATTAGATGGAATGTCATTACATCGAGTGGGAGTGAAGATGGGAGTTTGACTGTTGATATGCTCATAGCTTAAAAATTGAGTTTGGGACAACTTATTTTGTTTTAATAATTTTCTTATGATCATTGCAGTCAATATTGATCATCACATGACATGATGATTGATCCACAGTCATTTTAGGCATGCTAGGTGATCTAATTGCCACCAATCATGGAAGAGAAAGGGATCTATGCTGACCACTATTCCATAAGACTAACATCAAGTGTTCCATCATAGAAACATGGTTATGAGTTTATAAGTTGAGATAAATATTATTTTCTTGTGCCCACAAAAAAGTTATTTTATCATAAAAGAATATAATATACGTATCAGTCCTTGAGAAATTGGAAGTGGAAATCAAACCCCATTAGAGATGACGTGGTCTTGTCTTTCCTATGCTTTTAAATTTCTTGACACGTCGGACTTCCATAATTAAACGGCAGAATCTTTCTCAAACGCTTCCTTTCCACGTAAGCTGGCGTGTGGTTATCGCAATCTGGGCCCCACCAAATTATTAGACTCGACGAACGAGTATGGTCACCGTGGTGCGGTTACCGCCCTCTGTTTTATAGCGGCAAAAAACAATAACAATTTAAAAAAAGATCACCCAGAAGAATATGACTTAACTAAATAAAAAACATTTATAAGTCATTTATTTAATTGTTTTTCTCCTCGAAAAAAATGAAAGAAATGTAAACTACGTGACGAGGGAGAAAAGGTTTATTTGAGTGACGTCACGGACGAATAATCGATGAGGGTAGCTGACTTTTCATAATACTCGCCGCGTGCACTCGTCTCTTTCGTCGTTCTCGTATCTTATCTTATCTTTCTATCGATCTGGATTTTATCCTCCCTTCTTCGTGACCAGTTAACTTGACTGGAATTACCTAGAATTTCTACCTTCCCCGGCGTTGATATTTTCTCATTTTTACCAAGATGAGCTGGTTTTTGGCGGCAGATGGGACCCACTGATTTCTGTCCGCCTTCTCTATCAATTTTGTAAGTACGCACAAGAGATATACTCCAGTTTTTTGTTTATTTGCGAGCCTCGGTTCATGCACTAGGCGATTCGTGCTTTTCTTCTCGCAGAAACTGAAATCCCTTCTGTGTTCTTCTTAAAGTTGTTCTCTTCTCAGGTAAAATAAAGGGGAAAGAATTTGATCGCATCGTAATTTCGTTTCATCTTTTGGTGTTCATGGGTATGTCGTGGAATTCCCCAATTAATGTGTTACATTAAGATTTTCATTTTTTTTCTGATGATTTCCCCTGAATTATCCTCCCCCCGATCGTTCCCTGCCATATATGCGCAGGATTTCCCTTGTATTTCTTCTCTTGTTCATGGAATCATCACGAATTGTGAACGGTTGCGACAATTAAGGATGAAGTTATCAATTTTCTTTGTTTCTCATATATCTTCAACTCATGGAACCCTAAATTTCTTTATTTGTGCAGGAGCGGTGAGAAAAATCTACGTTCTTTTACCATCAACCGGAATTCTCTGTTTTTCTCTGTAGATGGGATCTGAGGGGCCGTCAACTGTTACTGTCCACATCACCGGCTTCAAGAAATTCCATGGAGTGGCAGAGAACCCGACGGAGATTATTGTTGGGAATTTGAAAGCTTTCATGGAGAAGAGAGAACCTGTCAAGGGACTTGTTGTCGGGAGTTGCACTATTCTTGAGACTGCTGGACAGGGAGCTCTCAATTCACTTCATCAAGTTCTCGAATCTGCAGTGACAGGAAAGGAATTTGGATCTTCAAATTCAGGCCAACTCGTTTGGGTCAGTTTCTCTCTCTCTCTGTCTCTGTATATTCTCTTCTCATTCATGATAACTCTTCAATGGCCCTTTTTTCGAGATACTTTTCTTCAATAGTATTAATGTGATTTTTAATTGATATTTCTATTCTTTTAGATCAGTGTATAGTTGGGTGAGTTTTGTTTCAAAGGAATGGAGTTGAATGATGAAGACTGTCACAAAACACCCAGTGACTTTGTTGATAGGTTGAGAGAGCGGGTGGGAAAGAGAGAGATGCCGAAGAGAAAGAGGGAGTAGAAAGAGTTAGAGTGTGGATAGAGATATGTTGCGATCTGGAGATTATTAAAGAGGAAGAGAGACCTTATGGAGTTAAAGAGAGGGCTGCCATTTTTACTGAGAGAGATATAAAGATAAACAGAAATAGAGAGTAAGAGGTGGTGAGAGCGGGAGAGAGGGAGAGAATCATATTCTAACATAGAGAGAACCTGATAGTTGATGACAGTGAGCTCAAGAGAGTTAGAGAGAGACAGAGTGCCTAACTATTTGACAGAGTGAGAAAAAATTGGGCAGAAATTTTAAAGTTGGAGAGCTTGTGTGAGAAAGTGAGAGAGAGAGAGAGAGTATTGAACGACCAAGGGCTTCAGAACAATGCTCATTTTCTCTCTTTTTGTTGTCAAGACTGATTTCAATGATAAATTAATTCCTACAATTGAGACAGTTAGAGAGATAGAGAGCCTAACTATTTGAGAGAGAGTGAGAAAAAGTTGGGCTGGAGTTTTAGAGATGGAGAGCCAGTGTGAGAAAGTGAGAGAGAGAGATAGAGTATTGAACAAACAAAAGCTTCAGAACAATGCTCGTCCACTCTCTTTCTGCTGTCAAGACTGATTTCAATGATGAATTAATTCCCTCCTATGGTATCTTTTTATTTCTATTCACTACTTAATCTGTTTTAATGGCTGCCCTTCAGCTCCATTTTGGGGTCAACAGTGGGGCATCTAAATTTGCCCTCGAAAATCAGGCTGTCAATGAAGCCACCTTCCGCTGCCCAGATGAGCTTGGATGGAAACCTCAGGTAGAGCAGAGTCAAAGCCTCCATGGACCCTTGACTTATTAGTTGAATTTCGGCCACTGACTTAGCTGTATGATTTTTCTTCTCAGAGGGTCCCAATTATCCCAGATGATGGTGACATTACTCGGACACGGCAGGTCAGTTGACTTTTGTATTCATTATTTTATTTTTTCTACTAAATTAAATTTATTATTAACTTTGATTGGTGTTAACAGTTTCACGTGGCCAAAACCTGCGGTAAGATCCCACTGGCTGGTATGACGTGGTCACACCTAATTGGTCAGGTCTTGTGGGGTATTAGGGAAAAGTCTCATGTCCCTTCCCCTTCTGTATGTAGACTACCAGTGGGGTGTTACCGCAGGATTTGGTCCCTTGAGACTTATTAAAGCATCTAAGTTTTTTGGGGCCTTAACGTCTCGCATTTGACTTGATAATGCCTGTATGATGCAACTGTTGACTTTCCAGTGATCCATCCAATTCCTAGAAGCACTTATGGACTTAAAGATTGTTTTTGGAGGGGGAGAGAGAGAAAATTTGAGTTTTTGCTAGACTGCCAGAGCTTCTGAGGATTGACAATAGAACATAGAGGAATCTATTCTGAACCATATTGGTATATCTAAAACTGGGTCTAACCCGTATTGTATTTCTTAGAACCACCAATGGTCTAAGGCTCTCTTCTTAGAGATAAAAAGAGTCTTTGCTTGATTTCCTTAGTTTCTGATTATCAGAGATCGAATTTCATGGAATCCAACTCTTGAACCACCAATGGAATTCAACTTCATCTGTATAGAGAAAAAAAGACAATTTTTGTTAGATTTAGATATCTCTGAGAATCAAGGATCGAATATTATGTGATTAACCGTGAACCACAATCACATTAAATCCAGGAAATCCGTAAAACAATTTTTTGTTGGTCTGCCAAAATCCAACTCCTGGAAACACTTTCTAAATCAACTCTATTTTTCAGAAGAAGAAAAAACCCAGTTTCTACTAAATCCGAGAAATTTAAGATATTGAAAATCTTTGCTTCGATCTATCACAATTCTACTCAATTCTGAGAGACAAAGACAATGAAATTGCATGCTAATTATATTTCCTTTTTGGGCAATCTACAGACACTGATACCAGTAAAGGAGCTAAACGATGCCCTGATAAAGAGAGGGTTCAATGTGGCGCCTTCTGATGATGCTGGAAGATTTGTCTGCAACTACGTTTACTACCACTCGCTCCGATTTGCTGAAGTCAACCAGATCAGATCCTTGTTTGTCCATGTACCCCTGTTCCTTACCATTGATGAGGACACTCAGATGGAGTTTGCCGCTGCCCTCCTGGAGGAAATTGCTGCCCTTAGTGGCAGTGCCACAGCTGCTGTGGCAAGCCGAGAGCCTTGTGAGAATGTGCAAGGGGTTATCTATTGAAAGTGGTTCATAATTCAGGACTTTTCTCTGCCTCTTAACGTTATATATATTTATAATGTATTTCTCTTTCTGGGTCTTTCTCTCCGTAATGCATTGATGACCTTTCCAGCCGGCAGAGGGCTCTTGGGTTTCTGGTGTTCATACGCTATGCCTCTCTGGGGATATGCAGATTGTGGGAAGGTCGTCTATTGGAAGTGGTTAAATATTTGAATGCTCCCACTGTTTAAATCTCCATTATTCTCTCTATCTCAATCTCACAAGTGAGACAATCTCTCTCTATTGAAAATAGTTAACATAGAAGACTTCTCTCTCCCTCTTAACGTTGGTGAACAAAGTGAAGAGTTATCTTTGAAATATTTCTTATAAAAATTTATTTTTCATCAGTCTAATTAAGGAATCATTCATTCTCCATGAACTAGGAACAAAAGGTTGTTTGAAAGAAGGTAGAATTCACATATTTGCTTTTACAACATTCATACAATCAGCCTCAAGGATAGATGAAAATGGTGCCTACTACTTTTATCACTTGAAAGGCAGCTCGAAGTTTGGTTACATATATTAAAAGAGGGAGAAGGGTGTTTTAAGACCATTATGAGGGATAATTGTTCTATTTTGTTCTTAAAACCTCTCCATTATATGTAGTTTTTTCATTCTTGGACAGAGGTTGATCAAATAGTGGTTTATGTTTAGTTACGCTGAGCTAATTTTTATGGGAAGAAAAAACACGTTCCTATATCATTTTCGATATTTTTTTACTAGGATGCCCATATAAAATTCCCACGAATAGAGGTGAGAAAGGTAAATATATCATTGATTTTATTATTAGACACATTGGCACATTTTTATCCCACATTTACCTATTTTCTCTTCAATTGACAAATCTAGACTAGAGAGTGCTTATGGTGTCGAGTTAATAGGATTAGGTTTTGATGAATAACCTAATTGATCATGAACTGAGACTAAAATGAGATGAATTGAAAGTCGAGGATTTTATGATTAATCAAATGAATGAGAAAGGTAGATTTTTATGCATATGAAAGTCAAAGTCAAAGTCAATCATGAAAAATCAACTTTGAATCCAAGCATTCAAATCAAAGGTAATTTAAAGGTACAACGAGGAATCGAATAGACATTGAGGCAAGGCCCAAAAGATCCATTTGACCTCAAAGGGAGTTTAAATTCAATATATATCATTCTAGTCATTATTGTTAGCCTAATTACACATGATGGTGTGGCTTGTTTGTCAAGTGTTTATCAGATCTATTTGAGTCAACAAGCCCATCAATCAAGAGAACAAAAAATCTATGAGAAAAGAAAGTTAATCATCATTCCACAACATCACCCAAATCATAAGAAAATATCAATCACAGTTCATTTATATCACGTACAAAATGTGCTCTAGGTGAAACTAGGACAAGCAATCCCTCGCAAAGACGAGGAAGACCTAGTGCGTTTGAGCAAATGGTTAAGCATATATTGGCACGCAATGTAATTGGAAGGTGCAACAAGATTTGAGTTGATGCAATCTTCTTGGTGCGTGTTCTAGCATCTCTATGAGCTAGCTAGTGTGGTGATCTACTGTGAATGAGATCAAGCCCTCGAAGGGGTTCTCCTAGGTTTGTCAAGCCATTGTATATCTATTTTCGGCAATCCTATTTGGGGTTAAGAAGGCCGGTAAGAGAGCAAAAATATCTCTAAGGGGCTCCCGCCGGTCGTTTCCCAGCGGTGTGTCTGTCTGGATCTCTCTCTCTCTCTCTCTCTCTCTTAATGGTGCTCCTACATGCACATTCATGAGGAAGATAGAGAAGGTTCCCCTCCTCTCTCTGCTCCCTCTTTTCCTCTTTAGCTTTCTCTGTCTTTCAGTCTGTCTCTCTGTCTATCTCTATCTATCTATTTATCTATCTCGATCTGAGGATTATGGATCCCTGGTGGCAGCGGCTCTGGAGAGGGAGTTGTGATCAACGGGGATGACAAACGAGGAAGTCTTGAAGACTATCCAGGTGATCTTTGCCAACTTCAAGAAGCTCTGCACATCAGAAGCAGCCACCCTCTGCATCCCCCACCTGGTTGGCGCTCTCAAATCCGGCAGAGAGGCTGCGCAAGGGTCCTCCCTCGACACTCTCTGCCTCCTCAAAGACTTCTGGCCTGACATGAATGAGGACGTGGCCAAGGCTCAGGCTCTTGTCGCTGCTGAGGCCATTCCCATTCTCCAGCTGCTAGTCAAGACCTGCCCTCCCAGCTTCCACAACAATCTTGACGCCCTCGTCCACTGCCTCCCCAGCTGCCTCACTGTCATCATCACGCGAGGTTCCAACCTCAAGAGAACTATGGGCATCACCAATGCCTTTTGCCACTTGACCATCGGCAATTCCCCTCCTAAGAAGACCAAGGTGCATTCTGTACCTTATCTTTCTACTCCCTGAACTATATATCGTATCAGATTAATTTGTTCTTCTTTTGAAGGTTGTGCCTCACAGTACCTCGCCAGAGTGGAAGGAGGGGTTCACCTAGGCCTTTGATGTTCCTCCCAAGGGCCAGAAGCTTTTCATCCTCTGCAAGAGCAAGAACACATTCGGAAAAGTATGTTCTTTCATCATTGTCATCATCATCATCATCATCTCATATGCATCATCATCATCATTCTTGTTGCAGGGTACAATGGGGAGAGTGACGATCCAGATCGACAAGGTGCTGAGTGAGGGAGTGTACAATGGCTTGTTTGGCCTAAACCACGATGGCAATCGAGATAGGTCATTGATAACATGCATTTATAACTTAAATTCTTAGCTTATTTAACTACTATTCATGCTTATTTTATGTAATTATAATGCATGCTATCCTACTTTTTATGAATTTTCTCCATTGGTATGCTATTCTACTTAAGTTCATATTTATGCATAATTTAGGGTTAATTATGTGCTTTCTTTATAATTAATCTTTTACAAGATTAAATTAATATGAATTAATTACCTTATTTTGACTTTAGTAGATGATCTATACGATTAAATCGATTTAAAGAATGAGTAGATGATCAAAATCTCTAAATTTTAATGAATGCTTTTATGTATCTTTATTCATCTTATATGCTTCTTTAAAATCATATTTTAGATTGCATAATATTAAAGATGGAGACATTTGTGATCCAATGGAGAAAATTTGGATTAAAAAGGAGTTGTATTTCTTAAGTTATGAAGTTTTGAATTTTTAGATCTTTTTCTGATTTTTATCTGATTTTTAATTGGATTTTTATTAATTTTTAGTGATTTAAAATCGCGCAAAAAGGGGGTTTATTTCCGCAGCACCGCGGGCTGATGTGGCGCGGAGGGCTGACGTGGCACGCGGGACTCGCGTGGATGCAACGCGGCACTAAGGCCACGTGGCAGGGCCACACATGGCCCACTCGAGGTGCATGTGGTGCGTGGGTGGCGCAAACACGTGGCAGGAGGCCACGCGAGTCCACGCGGAAGCCCATGAGGGGCGCTACGTGGCGAGGGGGGCTCGCAAGTGAAGGGCTCACGGGTTAGTGGGCCGTGGTTAGGAGTTTGGGGCGGTAACGCAAATGCGTTAAGCCGCCCCATCTTTTATACTTATGTTTTTCATTTTTTTTATTCCGTGTGGCACTATGTTCGCGCGGAATCTCTCTTTTGCAGGCGACGTGGCGACATCATGAGCGTCAGACCCGATCGCGAGGCGTCGATCACGTGGACCCGAGTCCACGCGATCACAATCAAAGCACGTGCGTCAAAGAAGGTTTAAGTGAGTTAGATGAACAGCATACCTTACGACACGTGGCATCACAAGGAGCTCCCGATCTTCATCAAATCAAATGCATTAAATGAAGTGGTTGATCGCGATCAAATGGCCAAGATTAAACCCGATTGAAGATCATCAGGGGAGGACACGTGGACACATCTGGACTCACCTTGACGCGGCGATATCGATCAGACGGTGGAAAATTAATGATAGCGCGATCAAATCTCACGATCGCGAGATCGTGGCGTACGATCGCGAGACCATGGCGTACGATTGCGAGACCATGGCGTACGATCGCAAGATCGTGGCGTACGATCGCGAGATCATGCCTCACGATCGTGAGATTGTGGGATATGCGTGGAGTCGTCGATCTTCGTCAAATAGCCCTCAATTAAAGTGAACGTGGACCACATCGTGGGCCACGATTCTGAAGGCTTCGCTTGATCGGACGGTGATGATTTTATCGTGGAACGGACGGCTGACGTTAAACGCGCGGAAATCCCTTTAAAAACCGATGTATTCCCTCTTGTTTTTCTTAACTCTTGATTGATTCATGAAGCAATTAAGCAAATTTGGAGCAAAATATTGAGTTCTTCATGATCCCCCTGCATTTAGACTCGATTTCGATCAAATCGGAGCGGGATTGATCACGAATTTTCATCGGATTTCATCGAATTTTCCCCTTGAACGCCGAACGTTCGCGAGGAAGAAATAAAGCAAAATCCGCTTCAATCCGAGTGAATTGAAGCCCCATCTTTGTGGCAATCGGGTTAATAGTGAGATTTGATTGATTATCAAGTGGTAATTTGAGTTTTAATTAGATTTAGATCATTAATTTTGAGTTTTAGTTCTTAGTGTTCTTCAATTTTGCCTAATTTTAGTTCAAAATTTTGCTGATTTTGAAAAAAAAAACTCTCTGATTATAATTTCTAATCACCTGATTCTGTTTTCATTGGATTCCTTATAAAATCAGCTTTCCGTGGATAGCAAATTCGTCGAATTCCGAGATCATTTGACCCCTCATTTTTACGTTTGAGCAAGCACTGTTCATTTTCAAGCCGAATTTGAGTGTTGACTTTCGGGGTCAATTACTTTCAAAATATAAATCAGAATTCGATATTTATGGTCTATTTATAATCCTCTAGTTCTTAGCTTCCTATTGGTATATAAATTTCAAGATTTAGATATCATTTGATTAGTCAATTTGAAGATTTTCTCTGAGGTGTTCATTTCAGAAATTTTCTGATTTTTGATTTTCAATAATTCATAGTAAATCCATTTCTTATTGAAAAATCACGAATTTTATATCAATAAATTCCAATTTCTCTTTAGTTTCTAAATATATAATTTTCGTAATCTTTTGACATCTTTTGTTTCTCTGATTTTACAGAATTTCGACTATTGGTCAAAGTCAATACTTTGACTTTGACTTTTGACTTTTCTCTGTCAAATTCGAGATCTTAAATCTTAAAATTTCTTATTTAATATTTATATCATTTCTATTTATAAAATCTTATTTCTACTTCTTTAAAACCTCTTTTAAACCTAAGTTTGATGAAGTCAACTCTACAATGGAAGTCAACCTTATTCTCTGTGGATCGACCCGATACGTACTCTTTACTTGATTTTATATCTTTGTCATTGTGAGTTCGGTATTATAAAAATTTTTTGAGCGACGTTTTTGTGTTTTAAACGACCACACAGAACGCTTCGTCAATCATCTAGAACACTTGAGATAGAGATTGTGTGGTCGAACCGGACCTCTAGTGACTAAAGTCCTAAAAACAAGAATTTTCTTATTGCTAGCTCAATTTCTTATTGCTTGGTCTTATTGAGTAAATTATTTTTTATTGAATAAATTTTCTTATTGCTAGCTCAATTTCTTATTGCTAGATCTATTTCTCCATTTCTTATTTCACTTTTTTTCATGGGCAGATCCTCAAAGGCTCAAATTTGCAAGGGATGCGTCTTTCAGGAGATTTAAAACTAGTTCTTATTTCAAACTCGATTTCTTATTGCTAGGTCTTATTGAGTAAATTATTTTTTATTGAGTAAATTTTCTTATTGCTAACTCAATTTCTTATTGCTAGGTCTATTTCTACATTTCTTATTTCACTTTTTTTCATGGGCAGATCCTCAAAGGCTCAAATTCACAAGGGATACGTCTTTCAGGAAAAATTTTGACATTTAAAACTAGTTTTTGATATTTAAAAATTTTTTACATTTGAAAATTGGGGACCGAAATTAAGACTGAACTAAACAGTGACCGAGGTTGACCGAGACCGAGACCGAATTAAGGTTTGGACCGAATGTTGTGCCAAAAACCGGACCGGACCGAAACCGTTAAACCCTAGGTTAAGTGGGTGCTAGGTTTCCTGTTCTAGTGGGATCTATGGTGGGATCAAGCTTAGTAGTTTGTCTTTTTGGGTAAGGACAAGGATATGAGGTAAGGGCTTGGGACTGGAGTGGGGGATTAAGATCTCTTGAACTAGAATACATTGACGTGCATTGATATTTTGAGGGATCGAGAGATCTAGAAATGTAATTGGGCAAAGAAGGATAATTATATATATATATATATAGATATAGATATATATATATATATATGAAAAATTGATTCACCTCCCTAGTCATTTCAAGCACCCATTGGTTCTTTCAATAGGATACTAGAGCATATTAATATTTTTTGGGAATACTCCCTAAATATGTTCTCATGGAAAAATCTATGTGTGTGTTAATAGCGAAAATCCAGTTACGTCTTGAGAATAGTAATGACAAGTGAATTCAAAACAATGACATTAGAATAATCTACATGTTTTTGAGTTTGACCAAAGTATATGCTAAACCCTTGGCATCTTGCATCCAAAACAAGGAATAACAAGAAAATGAAAGATTATAAATGCTATTCCATACACAAATGATGAATATTCGATGGCCTCTCTTCTTGGGATAGCCAATGCTAAGGGAATACAACAAAATTTTTAAAAAAAACCCTTGGTTCTACCGCTCCTTAGTTTTGCAATGACAAATAGAAGCTTGCCGCATTTGTGTGTGTCAATGGCCAATACATAGACATTGTATTGTTAGATATGGTCATTAGATGTCTCTTGTCTAGGATTGTGGTTTCCAACAATAATATGCCATGTGCCAAGCTGATAGCGAATCTAGTCACACTGAGGGTAGGTGACAAGACGAATTCATGATCATGAAGGGCAAAATTTAGATTAGGATTTTGGTAGAAATCAAGGAGAAAATTTTAGATGGAAAATTAGATCATGAAAAGAGAGCAAACAGAGAGAAATCATTGAATTCATCTAATCTAAACTTTGAAATTAAAATCTAATGATACACAACAAGAGATTAGGAGGAAAACACATAATCTAACCCAAAATTGTGCTTGAAATGATCCAATTCATCGCTGCATCAAGGGCTTTTCATTTCACATCAACTGATTTCTATCTATTCTCTCAACGAAATATAACTTTCAAACACTCATTGGACGCAGAAGTCAGTCTAAAAGAGGAGGAAAGCAAAAGATTCAAGGATTGAGATGTCTAAATAGTTCGATTACTCGAAACATTCAAGAATACATTTTATGTCAAAAAGAGAGCATATAGATAGAGCTAAAATTGAGCATGGCCATTCGATCGTCTCTTCATCTTCGATCAACGGCTCAGATGAAATGCCAGGATATGAGTTGTTGTCATTAAGTCGCATTCATTCGATTTGAAAGCGAGTGCCCAGATGAAGCCACGTTGCACATAAAGTCAGATCGTCATGTAACGTTTGTTGTTCAATCTTCATCAAACGTCTGAGATGTCGACATGCGTCCACAGAAGTTCATCAAGTACATTTAATCTTAGTCATTATAGTTTCTTAGATGAACGACTAAGATTAAAACATTTTTAAAACACGAATCGTCGCCCAATCAGAGTGCACTGCAGGCCCCTTTGACTAAGTGAAAATCGAGGTTAAGATTAAACTTGATGATCGGACGCTCCTCGTTTCGCTATGTTGCTTGCAATAAAATAAACAAAAAGATAGTCCCACATGACAAAAACTAAGGCAAAAATCGTGTATATAAGGGATGCAATCTTAGTGGGTTAGCTTAAATCCATTAATAGATACTTAACCCACTAATGATGGGCGCACACACGCACACACCATGCGTCACATGACGACACGTAATACGCTCCACCACATCAGCTATCACGACAACATGTGATTTTTTTTTAAAGTTTTTAAATCAAAATAAATACAAAGAAATATAGATAAATTTAATAAAATTCCAAAAAAACCCCTAATAATTAGAAAATTTATAAATTTTAAAATATAACTCCAAATTAATCCAAATTAATTTTTTTAGATAAGAAATTGAATAATCTATCATTCTAAAAGTTCAAATTTAATAAATAGGTAGAGAATAGTTTTTTTTCAAAAATACACTTATTTCTCTTAGAAAATAAAACTAGAAAAATAAATGAGTGTATAAAAAATATTTTCTCTTATTATTTAACATTAAAACCCAATCATAATCTCAAATATAGATGGGAATAATCTACTCTAAAATATATTATTTAATTATACCCAATTATTCCAAAAAAATACATTTTGAGATTATAAATTAAATTGCATGAAATGATAGATATGTACTCAAAGTATGATAACATGTATAAAATGGAATATTTTATGCCTTAATTTGCATTATTAATCATATAATTACATGTATAAATTACAAGTTATCAGTAGGTGATCCCATGTTGACCACAAAGTTATCTTTGAGGACTACATATTGTATCTAATAAATGATATTTTAGAGATCCCATGGCTAGGGATTCATAAGTTATAATCAAAATACGGCCATCCATCCACAAGATGTCTTTAGTGTCTCAAGTCAAAGGACCACATATACAAACGTGACATGAATTAACCTGATTGATGGTTAGGTATAATACCATTTAGGGATTCATACATATCAATTTAGTGAACTCTTGATCCATAAAGCACCCACTATACCAATTCTTAGTGTCTCCACACTGATGGTTATAGGATCAGTCATACTCATGAGATGAGTCGGATCAAATAATTTTATTTTTTAATAATACAATATTTTTCTCAAATATCACACGAATAGGAATATTTAGAACATAGCCTTAAAGATTAGTGATCATTGTATTATGATCTCATCATATTTTACTTAGTCATTGCATATGCTCATGGACTTTATTGCAAAAATCGCACAAAAATGACAATGAATATTTATTTTTGATAAACATAAATGAGAGACATGGAAGTGTGATTGGATTATAGGCCATATAATATCTATTGGGTGTCGATTTGCTTCATAAGCGTTGCCAAATTTGAGTCATCCATCAAGGGAGTTTGAATTCTTGGGGTTTGAGGTTGATAAGACTTATAAAATTTTAATCAAAACATCAAACGCAATGGAATACACTGAATCACATATTTGAAATAGCATGGCACCAAAAACCGATGATCTTATCATCTAGTATGTATTAGAAAATATACTTACAAGGTTCACTTGAAAGAGTTCTAGAAACTATTTAAGTGTCTAACATTTAGCGATGTTTATACAATCAATGGATGGTTGCATCTCCTCTTCAAAAATCTTCACCAAGAGAGAAATTAAAGAATGGAGAGATTCTTACAAGGCTTGTATGGGCACCTTGAGTTGTGGTAGATATCCCTCTATTTATAGACATGTGGTATATGGATTTTTCAGAAAAACCCTGATCAATATATCGATGTCCATCAACATCCATTAACCTTATGTGAGTGACCCTCTAGGTTCATATATCTCACTAGTTAATAACTCTGGTAGACCCAATAAAAATTATTTTTCAATGATAACATGCATTTATAACTTAAATTTTTATGTTATCTAACTAATATTCATGTTTATTTTATGTGATTATGATGCATGTTATCATAGTTTTATGAATTTTCTTCATTGATACGCCATTTCACTAAAGACCATATTTATGTATAATTTAGGATTAATTATGTGCTTTATTGATTAGTAATCTTTTTCAAGGTTAAATTAATAGAAATTAATCACTTTCTTTGAATTATTTTGACTTTAGTGGATGTTTTGAAGAATAAATTTCAAGAAGAGAATGTTACGATGATATAAAGAAGACTTATTAAGAGATTATCTAAGTTTATTATAAATTCATCTTATATTCTTTTTTGAAATTATATCTTAAATGAAATAATATTAAAAATAAATAAATTTGTGATCCCATGGAGAAAATTTGAGTTAGAAAAGATTTATATAAATGAAGTTATGAATTTCTTAATTTTTCAGAATTTTCTGGATTTTATTTTGATTTTTTAGGATTTATTTCATTAAAAAATAGAAAAAGGGGTTATTTAATCGCGCCGGACCCGCAGAGGTGATGTGGCATGACATAGAGACATGGCGGGGCCACGCGAGCCCACATGGATGCCTACATGGGGCCTACATGGAGTGGATAGTGATATTGGACGGTCGCGATTAAATCGCGCACTCGGCAAATCCTGGAGAGACACGTGGCTTCATGAGGATTCTTCGATGAAGAGCGGATGGCTGAAATCACGCGGAGTGGAATCCGCGTCATGGGCCACGATCCCACCGATTTCGCGCGATCGGATGGCCGAAATCACACAGAGTTAAATCCGCGACATGGGCCACGATCCCACCGATTTCGCGCGATCAGAAGGCTGAAATCACACGGAATCGAATCCGCATCATAGGCCCCAATCCCACCGATTTTGCATGATCGGACGGCTGAAATCACACGGAGTGAAATCCGCGCCGTGGGCCACGATCCCACCAATTTCGCGCGAATTTCTCTATAAATAGATGTTCTCTCCCTTTGTAAACTTAGCTTTTGATCGAATCATAAAGAAATTAAGTGATTTTCAAGGAAGGTCTTAAGTTCTTCGTGATCCTCTGCTTCCTAGAGTTGAATTCCACATCTATTAAAGCATGATAATCACAAATTGATTGCAAGAAACGATCGTAATCTCCCCTTGAACGCCGAACATACGTCTAAGATGAAACCGAGGAATACTCTTCAATCCACGTGAATTGAAGCCAAATCATTGCGTCAATCGGGTTAGTAGTGTGATTCATTCATCATTCTTCAAATTTATGTAATTTAGATTAGAATTAGGTAGGTAATTAGAGCGTAGAAGTAGTTAAATTCACATTTTTGCCCAATTTTAGTGACAAATTTTTATCAATTTTCAAGCAAGGATATCTCTCTTATCAATTTAGAACATACGAATCACTTGATTCTAGTTTCATTGGATTCTTTGTTTCATCAGCTTTCTGTGGATAGCAAATTCGTGAAATTCCATGATCAGTTGACCCCTCAATTTAACGATTGACCAACCACTATTCTTTTTCAATCCGAATTTGGCCGTTGACTTGCGGGATCAATTACTTTTAAAATTTAAATTGGAATTTGACGATTTTGGTTTCCTTAGAATCCTGTGGTTGTTAGCTTTCTATTGATATATCAATTTCAAGATTTAGATATCATTTGATTAGTCAATTTGAAGATTTATATCAAAGTGTTCATTTCGGGATTTTTCTCATCTTTGATATTCAATAATTCATAGTAAATCCAATTCTTATAAAAAAATCACGAATTTTATATCAGGAAATTCTATTTTTTATCTATTTTCCAAATATATAATTTTTGTAATATTTTAAGCTCTTTTTATTCTCTGATTTTTAAAAAGTCAACAATAGGTCAAAGTCAATGCTTTGACCTTGACCTTTGACATTTCTTCTAAAAATCAGTTTTCTAAAGTCTCTAAATATCTTAAAATATTTAGATCATCTCTATTGATTATATATCCTTATCACTTCTTTAAAACACTACTTAAACCTAAGTTTTATCAAGTCAACTCTGCGATAAAAGTCAACCTTGTTCTCTGTGGATTGACCTAATACTTACACTTTACTTGATTTATATCTTTGTCATTGTGAGTTCGAAATTATAAATTTTGTTTTACCGACGTTTGTATGTTTTAACGACCGCATAAAACACTTCGTCAGTCAACCTTTATTAGTTATGTACATCACCATATAGATTAATTAATCAAGGATCAATTTAACCAAACTAATAGGTTGAGTTGCTAGCACATTGGGTGCCAAGCTGTACCACATGGTCTAGGAGATATGGAGAATATAAGGACTCACTTATGGTACCTTTACATCATTGGTTACCATGTATGACGATAAACTTTCAAAATTTTGATCAAAACATCGAATATAACAGAAAATATTGAATCAGATATTCAAACCACCAAGCCACCAAGAATAGATGATCCTATCATCTAGTATAAATAAGAAAACATAATTACAGGGTTTCCTTGAAGGCGTTCTTAAATCTATTCAAGTGTCAAGCCTCTAGCGGTATCCACACAGTCTCTAGATGGTTAGATCTCCTCTTCAAAACTCTTCACCAAGAGAGAAATAAAAGAAAGGAGAGAATTCTTACAAGGTTTGCATGGGCACCTTTAGTTGTTTTCGTTCTCCCCCTATTTATAGACATTTGGTATGAGGTTTTTTCATAAAAACCCTCATAATTCTGTCTATATCCACCAACATCCATATACCTTATGTGTGTGACCCTCTAGGTCCATATATCTAACAATTTAATAACTCTATATAAAAAATAACATCTTATTGGTCAACCTTAATTAATTATCTACATACACATATAGATTAACTAATCAAGGATCGATTTAACCCAATCGATAGGTTGAGTTGCCAGCCCGTTAGGTGCCAAGCTACACCACGTACAGTAAGAGATATGGAGTATGTAAGAAGTCACTTATGGAACCTTCGCGTCATCGATTACCATGTATGTGTAATCCTTCATCCACATTAGACTCATAAATGACTTAGGGTACGGTCAATTGTTAAACCCTAATTGATCACGCAATTTAGTACTGATGTGTGTAGAAATCATCTGGAACTCCTCCGATATTTCCACTACCTTGGCTAAGGATTTCATCACATCTCATTCCGTGAGTCAATCTCCTCAAATACTGAGGGTGGATGATCCTATCTTGATCACAAAATCATCTTTTTGGACTTCATGTCGTATCTAATATATGACGTTTTAGATATCCCGTGGCTAGGGATTCGTAAGTCATAATCAAAACACGATCATCCATCCACAAGATGTCTTTGGTGTCTCAAGTCAAAGGACCACATACACAACCATGACATGAGTCAACCTGATTGACATTTAGGTATAATACCATTGAGGGATTTATACGGATCAATTCAATGAACTCTTTTTCCAAAGAGCACCCACTATCTATCCTTAGTGTATCCACACCGATGGCTATAGGATCAGCTATACTCATCATATGAGTTATATTAGATAGTGTTATTCTTTCCAGATAATTTGATGTCCTTCTCGAATATCCCATGAATAGGAATGTTTGGAACTTATTTTTAAAGACTAATGATCACTATATTATGATCTCATCATAATTTACTTAGTCATTGCACATGCTTATGAACTTCATTGCAAAAATCACACAAGAATGACGATGAATAAATATCATTTTAATGAACATAAACAAGATGCATGAAAATGTGATTAGCTTATAGGCTACATAATATCTATTATATTTATAATCCTTCATCCACACGAAACTCATAATGACTTTGGTTATGGACAACTAACTTATCGAGAAGAAATTATTTAGAACTCCTCCTCCAATATTTTCACTACCTTGGCCAAGGATTTTATTGCATCTCATTATTTGAGTTTATCTACTCAATTCCTAAGGGCAGGCGATCTCATCTTGACCACATAATCATCTTCAAAGACTTCATGTCATATTCAATATATGATGTTTTAGAGATCCCATGGCTAGGGATTCGTAAGTCATAATCAAAACATGACTATCCATCTACAAGATGTCTTCGGTGTCTAAAGTCAAAGGATCACATACATAACCATGACATGAATCAACTTGATTAATACTTAGGTATAATCATAACATGAATCACATACTTAAATGTTATAACATTTAAAGATTCATACAAATCAATTTAGTGAACTCTTTCTCCAAAGAGCACCCACTATCTATCGTTGGTGTCCCTACAATGATGGCTACAAGATCACGTATAATAATCATGAGTCAAATCAGAGAGTGCTATTATTTTTGAATAATTTAATGTATTTCTTAAATATCCAATCAATATGAATATTTCAAGCATATGTTTAAACACTAATGGTCACAAATTATGAGTTCATCATAGTTTATATAGTCATTTCATATGCTCATAGACTTCATCGCAAACATCATAGAAGAATGACAACGAATAAATTTTATTTCAATCAATATAAACGAGATACATAGAAGTGTGATAGGCTCATATGCCATATAATATCCATCAATAATGGTTCATATCTAACATACTTGATGGATTTCACTGATGCATATGCCATGATTTGATGCGTCAATGGAAGATTCGATGTACGAAATCCACTAGCAATTCATCTTCACACAACTACATGGAAAATCTCAATCCTCCATCTCAAATCCAATGAACATGACTTAGTGATGCCAAATTGAATCCCTAAGATGAATCTGAATGATCAATTGCATTTGAAGAGGTAGTTCGACGATTAAGCCCAATTTGAACTTCATTTAAACTCGCTCTCCTCGATAGTGTATGTAGTCTTAGATTATCTAATTAATTGGATCTTTTAGACAACTCGATCCTTAAATTTCTTGTTTCAATTTTCATGTCCAAGGAGTGTTTAAAGTCAAGATTTCAACAAGAATAAGGAGAAATCACTTCTTGAACTTTGAATTTCCATTTTCCAAATCTTTGAATAAAAATCCTTGGTTCGACGAAGAATTAGATCATTTGAAGGATAATTTTGGGTTAGATTATGTGTTTTCCTCTTAATATTTTGTCATTTACCATTATAATTAATTTTGAAGCTTAATTAAATGAATTTTAATCATTTTTTTCAATTTCTCTCTCTTCATGAGCGATTTCTCTCTCTTACTTTGCTATTTGACTTTTCTATAAATATAGATTTGACTTGAGTGATTTTAACTTCATGGATAGATCTTTGAGTCTTATTTCTAAATCTATATTTTTACCTAATTTTTTATCTCAATTCATCATCCAATTTGATCAAATTTAAAAACATCTCAAGAACACACCCAATGCTTTGTGGATTCAACCCTTACTCACCTCTATACAAAATTTATCCTAATTAATCTTGAATTTAATTTTTTTTAATTTTACTCATGAAGGTGTGTATTTGATGACCACATGATTACCTGGTGTCAAAAACTATCTAATTTGACTTTAAAGTTTAAGATAGGTAAATTATTAATCAACCTAGCTCATTTTTCCCTCAAATAATCAGGAGTTATTAATTTTAAAGGATTCATTCTCGATCATAAAAACAATATTACTTTGATAAATATAGTTTCTACATCTGATCTGTGAATTTGAAAATGGTCCAACTAGTACACTGCCCAAAAATAACCTTAAAATGATGTAGTTTTTGGGCTTAAGCTTAAGAACGTGGTGTACTTAACATAATATAAAATTCATGGTACATGGGGAACTTTCTTTTAAAATTTGCATTAAAATCAGTTAGAAAATCATGTGAATTCAACTATAAAATGTAGGTCATCAATAATTCAAAAGAGAGTTCTCTCTTGGAAAATTAAAAAGATATAACTAAATGACACAAAATCAATAACCAATTGAAGCTTCTTTTTTTAATGTTTAGCGATTTTATTGACTCAACTTGAAGATAGAACAAAAATTATCAACCGCAATAAAACTGTATTAATATTAAGGTTTATTTCTTGCTTTTCACTCCTTTTTCTATTTTTAATGACTACTACAAACTGATGACCCAATTTTGATTTCCATTTTCATTTTTTTCTTACCCAAAAGATATTTTGATATCATTTCAATTTTTTATTTTCTCTTAATTATTGGGGCTAAAAAATTCAAATGGACCATTATGAAATGGAATGGTTAACAATTAATTTGGTTTACATGTTCTTTGAAGTTAGTCAAACACAACTATTGGATTCACAATTTTCTTCGCAATTGAATGGTGAGAAACAAGCCACACATGAAAAGGCAAGTTTATTTGATACTGATGTTGAGCATGGAAAACAATGCTACCTTTTGGGGGAACCTGGTGGAGTAATTCATACAAAAGCAAGCATTTCGATATGGGGGGGGGGGTGTGGAAATGAGTTCATATGAACTCTAACTTCCACCTACAATGTACCTTGGAGTCATCTTGAAAAGAATAACTTGAAAATGATGGGAAATGATGCAAGTGGAATCTAATGCCATGTAAAAGTTCCAAAGAAGCTTTTATATAATATTATGTGGGGAGGAAAATGGAGGGGAATGTTAGAGAGGTTGGAGGGATTAAGGGATCCCAAAACCCCTTACGAATAGAACATATGTGATCACTTGTTTCTATGAGGGGCATCACTTGTAATATAATAATTATAATGAAAAAAAATCGCCATATGTGAAAGCATTCAGTACTGAAGGACACTTTTAACATTTATAAAATAACCGAAGTGTACACTCTAATGATAACTCGTCTCAAGTACTATTGTGAATATAGGTCAACAATGGAATTGGTTGATGTCAAAGATGGACTAGAGAATTATTGAATTCAGTCAAATAAATGGAATTGGGTTAAGAAAATAAAGATAATTATAGATTTAGAAAGAGGAGAAAGAAAGGAGTTTAACACTTCAAACGTCTTCTCAATGAAATTTGAAATGAGGGAGATATCGAAGGCAGATCATCTCAATCATAAGAGAGAGAATCATGGGAAAAAAAGCATGCTAAAATCCTAGTCCTACTCCTAATCTAGCCCTGAATTAACCTTATAGAGAAAAAGGGGAGATAATTCCCTACTTATAGAGTTTTGTGCTTTAAAATGGCTTCAACGAGCCATTAATTGTGCTTGCCACCCAATTGCTACATTTTTCATGTTAAGATTGCCTCATGTATCTCCTAGAAAATCTGAAGAAAAAGTCTTTAATCATTGGACCATTTTTGGACGTCCAATGGCAAGTTGCTATAGGCACTAGACAGCCGCAATGGTGCCATGTGTCATTGATTGTGCGCTTCTAGGAGATCAACTATCAAGACATTTCCAAACTATTACATCGATGGTTCCTAAAGTGGAACAAGCAAGATCTAGGCTTGTGGAGAAATAGTTTAAGAGGAAATGATGACTTTCATCACTTCCCTTGAATCTTGGTCCAAGCATACAAAATCCTCCACATGTCACATGGAGGAAGAACCATATGATTAAAAATTGACACTTCAAAATACTATTAGATCCTCTTTGGAGAACCAAAAGCCTCTATGTTTAACATAAATGAGTCCATGGGGTGTACTAATCTTATTCATTATTTCTTTCCTTGATGAACAACTAAGATTCCTAAAAAAGTTGTGAGAAAATAATCCCACATGGGAAAATTTTGCCAAATGGCTAGCTATATGTTAAAGAAATTTTTAGGTATTTGAAAATTCATCTAATCAATTATATTGCTGATCATCCTATAACTCCCTAATGACAACGCCATGTTGCATTGCCTATGCACTGCCTAGGCATTGCCCATTGATAACATGCATTTATAACTTAATTTTTTATCCTAATTAACTAATATTCATGCTTATTTTTTGTGAATATGATGCATGTTATCATACTTTTTAGGAATTTTCTCCATTGGTATGTTGATATAGGATACTCCTGATGAAAATATATATGAATATGATGATATAATTTAAGAAATAATCCTACAAATAATTGAAGGATCTATGATTGATATCAATGGAATGAATGTATAAATATGATGTAAAGAAGGGAAATGCGGTGAGGGAAGACTATGGATACGGTGGTGAAAATGTGGACAACAATAGGAGTATTGAGATTAATATAAAAGAGTGATTATATGAGAAGCGGATACGCGACGGAGACAGGAAGGAGATTGGATAGTAATGACTGGAGGATAAGATATAAATACAGAGAATATATAGGGCGAATAGGAGATGTAACATGTGAATATATGATATAATATAATATAGAAATAGAGAAAGAGTGACGGTAATAGGTTTAAGATGGAAGAGAGATGGGGAAAGAGTCAGATGCTGGACTTATGATATTAAGTTATGAACTATTGCTCACGGAATGGAGAGAATGAGAGGATGATTACCTGAGAGGGAAGATGAAAATGATGCCTTCGGATTTGCTTCTCACGTTAGATAATGTCCTCGGCGAATTTCTGACGGAAGATGGATGAAAGCGACAGAGAGGGGGAAGGACAGAAAGGAGGGTAGAACTCGGGATGGAGGAGATACGGGAGAGGTTGATGGAGATACGGGGATGAGTACGAACACAGACGAGTAAACAAAGGTAACTGGGTTTTCATTCAAAATACACTGTCTGTTTTCGTCGATTACAGTTTTGTTTTATAGAGATAGAAAAGGAAGTTACGCCGTCGTGTCGCGTCGCGACGGTTAAGGTCCGTTTTGATTGACTGTTGACCGGGTTTGTGAAGAGAACTTATCATGCAGAGTTAATGATATGATGATATCTCGACTGTTGGGTGGCTCGTGATATTATTTTGTTTAGCTCCATGAAGCCACGAAGGTCGTGATGATTTCCGGATGTCGCGTGTCTTCAGGTAAGGTCGTTGTTTTCAAATTGTTGTTGGACAGGTTGGGAATATAGGCTTCCTCTTCTTTTGTTGGCATTGATGACGATCGCGGGATCGTCACGATGGTAGAAAAGCCTTCAGTCGTAGGAAGCCTCTATTCGTAGGTGTTTGACGGATCAGAAGCTTTACGAATAACTTGTCTTCCGCGCGCGCTCGCATTGTAATCACAACAAGCGGTAATAATGCATGTGCCTTTTCGGATTGAAAGGATGAATTTAACGTCCCCTTTCTTCAGATTGGTCATCACTAAGGAAGAGAATGATATGGACTCCTCGCCAAGAAATGGATGAATAGGTCCGGTCGCGCTTCGATTTTGTCGTTTCCTGCCAAACTCAGTAGTCTTTCACTTCTTCACAGTTTCACATCGATAAGGAAGGCTTGCATGGGATCGTTTGATAGCTGAAGACATCGGAACCCGCGTGCATACTCAGTTACTGTCCTTGGATCGATTCATTGTATTTCCAGTCGTCGTGGCGATAGTTCATCGCTCGTGGTTGTTAAGTAGTTGAGATGATCATAAGAATTCTGGTCGCGGCGATATCTTCTTGTCGTCTTTGCTCTTATCCTCCTTGCGGGTATCCAGGTAAGGAGTAGATAATGGAGGTTAGGAGGATTCTCCGGATGCGATAATGGGAGCAGGAGTAACCCGAGATGGTGTTGATAGATCTCCTTGGTTGCATGCTCTTCGAATATTACCTCTTCCGACACATTCAGGGAATATTACTTGCTGTCGTGCTTGTCAACTGTCTTCATTTCCAGGGAAAGCTGCTTAGAAAGTTGTCGTCGTAGTCACTAGACTGAATCAGGAGTTGGATATTCTTTCAAGATATTGTCTTCCGTGTTCTTTAAAAGTCTGGGTGATGCTGTTTCATGTGGATAATTGCATGATAATATTCCTGCAAAGGCTTTGGCTTGAAGTAAACTGAGAAGGTAAATTCCTCCTTTAGATCTCTCCTACATTCTAACTATAGGTGGTTTCAAAGAAAAGGAATTTTAGTACCAAAGGGATTCCTATTAATTTTCTTGAGATCATTATTTTATAACTATACAAGGTACCTATGATATAGTGGATAAGGTCTGGAAATTAGGAACCTATATCAAGGAAGAAGGTGGTTGACTTGGCCCATTCAAGGAGTTCTAAGTTTCTAAGGATAAAAGTTTAACTTCTTTTGACCAAGTCAATCTTTAGATCAGTTTATAAATGGGAGAGGAGGGAAAGTAATCCCCATTGGATCTTCACTCTCTTTTAAAGATTTAGAGAGGTCTTTTTCACTCACTTCATGGATACTGAGTTTCTCAAATTGTTGGATGAGGAAAAGAATGGCATGTTGTTGTAATTGAGGGTGGGTTCTCTTCCTTAATGTATACCTTGGTTCAATAGGAACCCTTGTGTTCATATCTTGGGAGAATTCTCCATCAACTCCCCCGAGATTGGAGGACTTCATCTCCGAGGAAGTAGCTTTCATATTTAAGAAAAAGTCAAAGTGTAAATGAGGTGCATAATTCAGTAGATCATGAGAAGTAATCCAAGAAGCATCACTTATTGGTTTGCCTTTCCATTGTACTAAAAATTCGTAATCATCCTCTTTAGAATCAGTGATAATAGTTCTATGATCAATGATCTTATCTATAAGTCCAACATTAGACACAAGATTGGGAGAGAGGAAAGAATTTTGAGAATCTTCATTTTCAAGAGGAGTAGGAGAGGTTTACTTATTGAATTTTGAATTTTTATTCAATAAATTCTCTTACTAAAATCTCAAAAAAGGGGTTTACTTACCTGCAGGTGCTCACATGGCGAGTGGGACCAGCGCGCAAGCTGACGTGGCGCGCGGGACCACCGCGTGGATGCGACGTGGCACTGAGGCCACGTGGCAGAGCCGCGGGTGGCCCGCGCAAGGCGTAGGTGGCACACAGGTCGCGGACACGTGGCAGGAGGCCACGCGTGTCCACGCAGACGCCCATGTGGGGCGCCACGTGGCAGGGGGGTCGGCAGATGGAGGGCCCATGGGTTAGTGGGCCCTGGTTAGGAGTTTGGGGCGGTAACGCAAATGTGTTACCGCGCCCCACCTTTTAAGCTAACACTTCCCCGTTATTTCTTCCATGTGAGACTATGTTCCCACATGTTTTTACTTTTGTAGGCGACGTTAACACACGGTAGGCGTCGGATTCGACTGGTATGGCGGAGATCGCGTGGACCCGAGTCCACGCGATCATCAATCGGGCATGTGTGTGATTAACGCACTCAAGTGCAGCCATCACGATCGTCCGATCTCCATCGGACAGACGAAACATGGGCTAGGCGTGAGATCACAGCGCGACACATGGCGTCATGAGAAGAGTTGGATTTTCATCAACGTGATCGTGGGGCAATCGCGATCAGACGGCCACGATGCACTCAAATCTTCCTCTCACTGTGGCGACGCGTGGATCTTTCAGGAGCGTCGGATCCTCATCGAACGGGTGACAAAAGGGCATCAAGATGACATTGATCGTGCGATCGGAACCGCCCAACCTACCTGATCAAATCGAACGGCAGCAATTAACCTGAACTCACCATCGTGGCTCACGACCGCGGTTCGATCGTGGCCCGATCGCCCCACGATCAAGGCTAATTCACCGCCAAATCAGGGCTGATTCGTCGTGGGATTGAAGCCACGATCAACACCACATGAAACTGCTCCCACGACCCCATCAATCCACTCCCACGACCGCATCAAACGGCCCAAATTTTTGGGCCAAAATCTTTATTTAAAACCGATGTATTCTCTCCTTTGTTCTTCAACTTTTGATTGATTCGTGAAGCAATTAAGAAAATTTGGAGCAAAATCTTAAGTTATTCGTGATCCCCGTATTTAGACTCGATTGCGAAGCAATTGGAGCCGGATTGATCACGAATTCCTCTTTGATTTCATCGAATTTTCCCCTTGAATTCCGAACGTTCGCGAGGAAGAAATCGAGCAAATTTGCTTCAATCCACGAGAATTGAAGCCCCATTCTTGCGGCAATCGGGTTAGTAATGAGATTTGATCGATTATCAAGAGGTAATTTGAGTTTTGATTAGATTTAGAAGTTTAATTTTGCAAATTAGTTCTTAGTGTTCTTCATTTTCCCCAAATTTTTAGTCCAAAAATTGCTGATTTTGACAATAGGATATCTCTCTGATTATCATTCCAAATCACTTTATTTTGGTTTCATTGATTCCTCTTTTCATCAGCTTTCCGTGGATAGCAATTTCATCGAATTCCGAGTTCATTTGACCCTTCAATTTAACGTTTGACCGAGCATTATTTATCTTTCATCAGAAGTCAAACATTGACTTTCGGGGTCAATTACTTTCAATTTACAAATCAGAATTCAATAATTTTCAACTCCTTAGATTTCTCTGGTTCTTAGCTTTCCATTGATATATAAATTGCAGGATTTGGATTTCATTTCACTGGTCAATTTGAATATTTCCTCTGAGGTGTTTATTTCGGGATTTTCTGATATTTGATTTTCAATAATTCATAGTAAATCCATTTCTTATCCAAAAATCACGAATTTTAATCAATAAATTCCATTTTTTTCTCTAGTTTCTAAATATATAATTTTCGTAATCTTCTGACACTGTTTGATTATCTGATTTTACAGAACACCTACTATCGGTCAAAGTCAACGCTTTTGACATTGACTTTGTCTCTTCTCTGTCAAACCCGAGAATTCAATTCTTAAAACTTCTTTTTAGTCTATTTCTATCATTTCTATTCATCACATATTATTTTTACTTCTTTAAAACCGCTTTTAAACCTAAGTTTGACCAAGTCAACTCTACAATTAAAGTCAACCCTGCTCTTTGTGGATCGACCCGATACTTACACATTACTTGATTTTATATCTTATCTTTGCAAGTTAGGTTTTATAAATTTTGTTTGACTTACGTTTTGTGTGTTTACCGACCGCACTAAAACGCTTCGTCACCCATGCACTAAATAAGTGTTGGCATTGCCACTATGCGCTTGCTTGTCACATACGATCACTAGTTGTTTGCCATGTCAGTTGTGTGGCAAGCCCCCACATAATTTTGGCTCTTTTTCCCTTAAATTAAATTCCATGAGAGGCCAAATATTCTACAAAATCTGATTGGATAGAAAAAAAACCCTAATAGATAAATAGAAACGAATGAGTACATGTGCTTATATAGAAGCAAGAAAATAGAGAATGATAATATGTCCTGCGTGAGACTAATGCCTCTAAAAGGCTTATTAAGCTTTACTCTAATACTCCCCCTCAAGTTTCAGTCAATAGATCAAACATGCCCAGCTTATTGCCCAAAAATTTGATGGGTATTATGTGGCCTGCAAGCCAATCACACGTTCATCTTTTGTTTATATTCATTGAAATGAAATTTTATTCATTGTCATTCTTGTGTGATGTTTGCAATAAAGTCCGTGAACATATGCAATGATCAAGTGAATTATGATGACATCATAATACAGTGATCGATGGTCTTTAAACATATGTTCTAAATATTCCTATTCGTGGGATATTTGAGAAGAACATCGAATTATCCAAAAAGAATATCACTTTCTAATCTGACTCATATGATGAGTATGACTGATCCTGTGGCCATCGGTGTTGAGACACCAAGGATAGATAGCGGGTGTTCTTTGGAGAAAGAGTTCACTAAATTGATCCGTATGAATCCTTGGAATG